>JAWPHD010012653.1:0-74297 GCA_037043455.1 Cyrtodaria siliqua
TCACTAACTGTAGCAGTCCAATAGGCACCAATGGTGCCTGGATATCTTAGAATCAGCACCAGACCCTAGACAAACCACAAAACTTATATATACACACATCTACCTATTGAGGTCATAATGATCATATATTTTGGGATACAATTTTAATTCTTCTGGTTTTAAATTTTGGAGTTATCATGGTGTTTGGTATTTAAACATGTTCATGCAATGTTTAAAAATAAGGTTCCATGAAACAAATTACACTTGGCTAAATTACTTGTTCCAGTGGTACGTCCTTTGACATAAAATACAAATTTCCACTTTAATAGTACATGTAGTAAATAACTGGAAATAATAAAATTCTGTATAAAGTCTAAGTTTTGCGATGCTGTTTTGGCTGACAGAGTCTTCAGAAACAGCAGATCAGAATGGAAAAGTTTGTCGTGATGTTCCTGTGAATAATGAAACGGCAATCTGAATTTAAAAGATTGTGGTGATGTGACGGAGTGCAATAAAAAAAAAGCGGATTGGTAAAATTTATCGCAATGTTGTGGCGAACAAATAAGCATGCACGCCTAAAACGGTTCATCAACACGGTTTAGGCGAGAGAGAGAGAGAGAGAGAGAGAGAGAGAGAGAGATGGGAGACTATGACTGCTGTTTATGACTGATGTTTTTCTATTGGCTAGATATTAGTATTTTTTTAAAATGACTGCAGCATAGACGCCTGTGCAGTTTCAGTTAAGATGTATTTCGAGCTGAAGAAGAAGAGTCGAGCTTTAATAAATGTAAATGTATTAATTGTGTAATATGTGTGACTCATGTTCGGGCCGCATTCGGCATTCATTTCGATTGCTTGAACGGAACATCGACCTCGTATTACTTTGTTTTTATAATAACAGTCAATACAAATCCAAGGATACTTCACAATGGAGATGTCAGACGACGCTATTGCCAACAATAAATGTTTTTTATAATCGTTAATTTGAAATATGATAATATGTGACAGGGCAGATCGTTTCAAAAGGTGTTCCATATTTGATAGCAATTATGTTATTGAAAGTGGCAGGTGTATAATTACAAGCTCAGTATCAGCAGGGGTAATACTGATAGTAATTTTACAGTCTAAGTTAGATATAGTTATACTGGGCTATAATATAATAAAACGTTAGTTTGATGTTAGTGTTAAAAAAAATATCCTATGATCTAGTTTCATCTATTGTGTCAATTTTAAAGAAAATAATATTCATTGGTCATAATAATCAGTCGTATTAAAAATGATAATGTCTTGCAGAAAGAAAAATGGATGTTATTATGTTTATGTACATCATATTCGTCATAAACATCAATACAAGAATGTTAATGTATTCACCAGTCATTAACACATACGTATTTTAATTGATACATTCAAACATATACAATAAAGGCAAAACTAAACAAATAAAATAAAAGGACAGTTCGGATGTCATAGCAGCATTCCTCGATTTCAAATGATTACGTACATGTATACTACGATCTATGATAAGAGAGATGTCTTTAACTTTGAGATCGTTAACTATCCACATTTAGATGGAGACGTACCTTGTGCTACATCATACGGCCCGGGGTTTAAATTTCCCAGCTAATTTGTCTTGCTAGGACATGTAACGATGTTTAGGATTTCAATTATCGAAATCAAGTTATTACAAGTAAACGTCTTCAACAAGGTTTTCGTTATCATAAAATACGTCGATCTTTCTCAAAGTTCTATCGCCGCAACGAAAACTTTCAGGAAAAGTACAATACCAACCTAAAAACTTTGTACTTTTATTTACACTGTCTTGTCAATTTGAGCGCTGAAGACAGGGTAATAGCGAGGTTGTGTACACTTAAAATCGATTTAAGCTAACCAGTGGGCGATATTGCCTACTAACCGTTCCAAGTCGGTAACCATGTCTTCACCACTCTTTGTGTTATGTTGTGTCCTTTTCATTGTACAGTTAACTCGCTCTTTGCGTTGCAGTACGGGTCTACTTTGCCATTTCGGTGGGTGCTTTTATTCTCATTTATGTTGGTTGAATGGTGCTTTTCGTCATTTGTAGCACATGTTAGGCTATATATGACGATTTTTTTTGCTATGTTTTGTTGAGACAGACAACCCACTTGTTTCTGGGTAGAACCAAAACTGTATACCCCACCCGATTTGTAAGAATTGACACTTTCACTCTTCACTTTATCCTCAGCTGTGATAGGCGATACAATAAAGTTAATATAAAACACGTATATTTTGTCTATTTAGTTTCCAGACGATCACGACGTCTAAGATAGTAGTGAACAAAGTAATCACCATTAGACACACCATAGTCTACACGGATCTAAGGTTCTGATGTTATTCTAATGTTATACTCTCTGCTAGAGAAAGTGTTCTCTATTAATATATACTAAACCAAATTGCTAAGTATCAACCTAAGAATATGTCAATAATATTCTCATTGTTTTGTGTATTTTGAGCTTGATTAGAGATACGGTTAAACTGCAAGATAACGAGTGAAATTCGTCTGCTCTGAATGCATGAACATATTTTAAAACTTTTAAGTCAATGTGTTTTCTTAGAAATAAGTTATAACACTTATACAACTGGGTATATAGGATTTTATTAAGTACTTCGAACTAGTGAAGCTTTCGATGTTCTTATTCTAAAATATGCCAGTTAAAATTATTTTGACATCATGTCTTACTAGCAGTACCACTACAAATGCGTTTGCAAAAGAAATTTTCGAAATATTTAATGTTAACGCTGAATTACAGTTACTTGAATTTCAAACAATATTCAATGTAAAGGGAGGTAATTTAAGATTATCCATATTTTTTTACTGACGGAAAATCTGCGATAAATGGGTCAAATGTTTATGTTTTATTCTATTATTTCATACCAATTTTAAGAATTTTATATCTTTAAGCGATCTTCGACCCATGTTATATGTTTTATCAGTACATTTAATGTTTTCATATAAAGGGAGGGTAACTCTCAAAAGATGTAACAATTTAAACAAAAAATAAATGTTTTACAAACTATGGGTCAAAACAAAATACTTATCATATATCTATTCTAAAATATATTTAAAATAATAAAATAAGTTATGATACAAAAGTTGATACTTAGCAATTTTGTTCAGTGTAGTAGGAAGTGAATTCATTTAGCCCTTAAACCGCTACATATATATAACGGACTGTCCTTTCTTTGAATTAAGACCATTCAATTTATGTGACAAAGGGGTGTTTTGGGGGAAATATCAGATCAGCAGCCGGACATTGTAAACCCTGATCAGCCTGCGAGTTACTCGCGGGCTGATCTGGTTTTAAAATGGACGCAAAGGCTATTATAGTCGTGCTTAGCGTGTTAAGAGTTAAACAACGATATTCACTTAGCAATCCACGTACACTCTTAAAGGATAACTGATGTTTAGTTCCAGGACAATGTGTGACACTAGAAGGCCACGGCCTGCATGTCGAGCCCTATGTTTATTAAGTCAGAAAATGTTAGTATAAGTAAATTTAATTTAATAAAGTTATGCCTAAAAGATAACTTATGTTTAGTTCCAGGACACTGTGTAAAGAATGTTTTTATAGCCAACAAGAAATGGTTTTGAAAGATGCGCTTAGTTGCTGGATATATCAAGACTGTGTAACTATGGGTCAATTGTGAGAACATGTTTACGACAACCTTTTATACTTACATGTTTGCTTGAACTGGTTGTGGTTTTAATCTTGGTATACGCTAAGAAGTGGGTGAGAGGTTTACACAGTATGTGACGTCTTGAGCTTTAGCCCACATATATCCCTATTGGATTCATTTGAGTTTTGTTTGTATTTACACGGAAAATACCGGTAAAGTGTAAATACTTAATTCCGCAAAATAATCATGCAGCCAGAACACCTTGACGACATGCACTACTGGACATCATACTGATACTTTCTACTAAGTTGCATGAAAATCGGATGAATAATATAGGAGGAATAGTTCATAAATGCTTTACACTTGATCACTTTTAAATTCCTGTAATTTCTCAAAACTAATTATTCAACCAAAACACTGGACGAAATGTGCTCATACTTTCTGAATCTAGGAAGAGTTGAGCGGAACCTATTTAGACTTAAAATAAATAATTGTTATCACGTTTCCTGAAATCGGATGAAAAATGCAAGAAAGAAAACTATATGAAAAGGTAAACGCAAAGGAATATGTGTGATAGATGGACACGCACACTTACGCATGGACGCCTACCACTACAAAATTCAGGAGTAGGTGGACGGAAACGGATGTTTAATGGATGGAAGAATACACGAATACACAGACTAATTCACCAATATGGTGGTTTGCAGTTTTGAAAAACAATAAAAGAGTATGGGAATGGATCTTTGGAAACGGCAGAACACGATAGATGAACGTATAATTGAATTCCATTGATTTGTTTGACTGTCATAAATAATAAATGGGGACACATGATTAAAATTTAATTCCCTTTATCTAAAATGTGGCGAATCGATTTTTGGAGAAGCACGCATGAACGTAATGGAAATGGTCTGTAACGCATGTCAAATTATAAGTAGGGCTCCATTTATCAGCAAGGACCTGCATATAGGTTTAAACAAACGATGTTCTGTCTCTTAATTGAACAAAACAATATGCCTTGCTGTTAAATCAGAAAAAAACAAGCACGTCCGTAGAGTCCAATATTACAGGTAATGAATGAGTAGTGTGTCATTGGCTTTATAAGAGTCTATAACATGTTTAAACTGCGTGTTAATGTTAGCTGGGCTACTCAGGTGTAAATTCCGTTGTGCGTATTTTATAAGCAGCTGAAAATTTCTTTTTTTATTTGAATATAAGTGTTGTTCAAATACGAACGGTACACATTTAAGGGAGCATTTAATGTTATTTGAAAAATGAAATATTCAGCAGATAATAAAGTAAAATCTTCACAATCAAAATGAAAACAAGATATAATTTGACTGCACAAGAAAGAAATTTCAATAAAAATATAAAATAATAAAAGTCGACCAGGAAATGCAGCTTTCACAGAACACAGTAAAGCCAAAAACACACAAAAGGACAAACATGAATAGCAATATTGATTTACAAACTTCGTAAGATCCTTGGTCATGATCACTTTCATACTATCTTTGTCAAACTTGTTGAAAGGTTTATCAAAAGAGGTTATGACCATATCATTTTGCAACTGCATGCTTGGTTGTGGACTCATTTACAGTTCGCTAATATGCTTTCCTCTTTAATTGTGCGATGACCGGACAGGCGACCCTATGATGACGACGTCTACGTAAAGCCCAAAAGGACGGTGACGTTTGATGTGTGTCTGCAATATTGTCTTGTCGTACCCTCAGTGGTTTATTCTCTTGTTGCTCTGGCTTCTGCCAAGTCATTGAGTACATTTTTTGTGGCTTTCTATGCCATTATTAATATTTTGTTTGTATTTATATATACACGAGCATAATTGTGTTTTACTTATATTGCCTATTAATGCTGCCTTGTTGGTTAGATAAAAGCGGGGATTTCTTTATTAACACTGTCCCGTTTTATTGGGATGACAGTAGGGTAAATGTGAGGTTTGGTGCACCCTAGAGCCTGGTTTAAACCCCCAGTGGCCTTTTTCGCGTTCTAAGGCGGTATCCCTATTGTCAACCCTTTTGGGTTTGTGATGTCTTAGTTGACCTTTTATTTATCTTTAAAGTTGTTCTTTGTTTTTGTTTGTGTTTGTGGTTGTGGTTGACTGTCATCCTTTAATGCTACTTTTTCCTGTTCGATTTTTATATCTACTTTTAACAAAGAATAAAGGCATATGACGTCACAAACACAAAAAGGTTCCGCCATACTTATTGGACAATGATTTCATGAACCAAGCAAAAGTGAATGGAGTGTACCATGTATTCCAGTTTTAAAACCGTATAATACTTACTGTATGTGTATTGACTATAGAAAATCAATAGTGTCACACAAATGTATTCACTTCCAAGTCCACAAATTGATGACAACATTGGAAATGCCAAATACATTGCAAAATTCGATCTTTTTAAAGAATTTTGGCAAGTACCTCTCACAGAAAGAGCAAAAGAAGTCTCTACATTTGTTACTTCAGATGGACTATTTCAGTATAAAGTTATGCTTTTTCGAATGAATAAATCACCAGCAACGTGTCAACGCCTAGTCAATATGTTAATATCTGATCTAGATGGATGTGACGCGTATATTGATGACGTCATTATTTACAACAAAACATTGGAAGACCATCGGCGGACTATATGCAGTTTCTTCGACCATCTTAAAGATGCGAAATGATATATAGGGTCCTATAGAAACCACAGCGTCCGAACGTAGGTGGCATCGTAGGTCCGCACTGTACTGCAAAGAAGGACTTGAAACTACAATGAAAGAGACAAAAAACAACAGAAAGGGTGGTGAAGACAGGGTTACCGACTTGGAACGGTCAGTAGGCAATAAGGCCTACTGGTTAGCTTGAATCGAATTTATATGCGCACAATCCTCGCTATTATCCTGTCTTCAGCGCCAAGACAGTGTAAACAAAACTACATAATATAATGAAAGAGACAAAAAACAACAGAAAAGGTGGTGAAGACAGGGTTACCGACTTAGAACGGTCAGTAGGCAATAAGGCCTACTGGTTAGCTTGAATCGATTTTATATGCGCCCAATCCTCGCTATTATCCTGTCTTCAGCGCCCAAATAGACAAGACAGTGTAAACAAAACTGCATCCCATCAAAAGGAAATCTCTAACAATGAAGTCCACATCCAGAGAAACTAACTAAAGATATACATACAAAATAATAAACATCTCAAGATGTATCCAGAATCGTACTGAACAACCAGTTAACAGGCAACCTCAACAAAAGTGAATTCTGTCGTATTCAGGACATGAAGTTGGACAGGGTCAGGTTAAACCTATTGACGCTAAGGTTAAGGCTATCTCTAAACTTCCTGTACCGACTTGTAAAAAGCAACGGATGCGTATTATTGGCCCGTATGGCAGGTTATCATAGAACATTTTATCGTAATTTTTCAGTCATTGCTAAACTTTTGACCAACTTACTGAGTAAAAGAAATAAATTTATTTGGACTGAAAAATGTTAATAGTCATTTGATAAATTAAAAGCCATACTTATGAGAGCACCAGTGCTTTCAGCACAAAACTCTGATTTTAAATTTAAGTTAACTGTTGATGCAAATGATATTGGTGCTGGCGCAGTACCTTTTCAAAAAGACAACAATGATATTGACCAGTGAGTTTGTTATTTGTCTAAAATGTTTAACAAACATCAGAAGAACTACTCTACTCTTGAAAAAGAATGACTTTCTCTGATTGTGGCACTACAGCATTTTGAAGTCTATTTAACTTCATCTGTTTCCCCGATAGATGTCTTCAGTGATCACAATCCCCTGACGTTTATTAATGAAATGAAAAATAAAATTCAGAGATTAATGAGGTAGAGTTTAATGTTGCAAGAGTCCAATATTGAAATTAGAGATATCCACGGTGCATGATCAGAACGAATTTGCACGGATAAAAGTCGATTCGGCTCTTAATCGCTACGGATGGGCGCCTAATTGTAGGTAAATCGTTTTTCTAGTGACCTTCTTTATTACCGAATTATTTCCTAAATATGCATACTTTTGTAATTATAATGGATTTATAAAGAAGATGTGTTCGCCTTATGAACACCACTGTCTCTGTGTAATGTTTGCAAAATAAACAAACACAATTTAGTTCTTTTGTGTGCGATTCTGCTTGGGCAAAGGCGAGTATTGATCATTCGAAATTAGCTTTTGTCATCAGTTTATAGACGTTTTTAGATTTCATTTTTAGTTCAATTACTCGACTTTATTGTAATTAATGTTCTGTTTAATAGAAAAGTATAGACAACTCTTGTTGCATTGAAAAATCTTGCAATTTACGCAATTGATCGAGGCACATAATCGTCCTGGATAGGGGCATCTAATTTGTTCAGTACTCGACCAATATACGATATGAAATGAAATATAAAAAGATCGGACAGAAACACAGAAACAAACACGCAAACAGACAAACAAGAAGGCAAAAGCAATAATAAATGCAACCGACATCACAAACACAAAAAGGGTTGACAATAGGGCTACCGCCTTGGAACGGTCAGTGGCAAAGTAGGCCGCTGGGGGATTAAACCAGTTCTAGGGTGCACCAAACCTCACACTTACCCTACTGTCATCCTATTAAAACAGGACAGTGTAAATAATGAAATTCCCGCCATGATCTAATCTCTAACCAACAAGGCAGCATCAATAGGCAATATAAGTAAAACACAAATATGCTCGTGTAAATATAATACAAAAAAACAATAGCCTAGAAAGCCACAATGAAGGTACTCAATGACTTTGCAGAAGCCAGAGCAGTAAGAGAATAAACCATTAAGGGCACGACAAAAAATATCATGGACAAACATCAAACGCCACCGTCCCAATGGGCTTTAGGTATGCGTCATCATAGGGTCCACAGCCTGTCCGGTCATCGTACAACTAAAGAGGAAAGCATAGTGGCGAACTGTAAAAGGGTCCACCACCAAGCATGCAGTACGTTGCAAAATGATAGGGTCATAACCTCTTTTGATAAACTTTTTAACATGTGTATGTTTCATTTTTTCCTTTGGATTACTTCATCGGGTGGGGGTAAGATTCTCAGAGCAAACATTATACAGAGGCGCCGGAAGGAGTAAAACATTGGGGCGGTGAAGTTGGTTGTCCCCCCTCCTGATTTTGGTGGTTGGGGATTTCCCCCCGGAGAATTTTTCTTCGAAATCACCCTGTAAATGACGCATTCTGGTGAATTCTGAGGACTTTAGTAGTACATTTTAACTTTGAGAAAATGAAATACAAAATAAGAATTTATAATGTATTATTAATATATGAAAGGAAAACTCTCGAAATCGTCGAACCCGAGAAATTTAAAATGTCAATAGTACATAAATGTGAGCCATCCCGAAGATAGTACGCATCTATGGCGGTGAACATGGAACCTTCAATGAGGTGTTTTCATACCATTCCATTGCCAGCGGTGTATGGTCCCGGTTTCTAACAAAACGCTTCGCCCTAAACGAGAAAACAATGGGCGAAATAAACAAAATGGAATTTAGTTCGGAGCAGAAGTTATGAAGCCTGCGTATCACAAATAACAGTCACAATAATAAATTAAAAAGCAGAAAACACATCCTAAGGGTGATCAAACAATACTCAGAATCTATAAAGGCTGGAGTAGTGGAACCACCCATTCGAAATTAAAGTAAGAAACAAAACGTAATTAAGAATGTACCACCGATATCGGGCTCAGGGATCTCCGAAAATCGGAATGAATAAAGGTTCTGACAGTAAGCTCGGGGAGACGTTCTACCGGCGTCACGCTGCACAGGCAACGCTACTGTGATACATGTATATACAAAAGTGAATATGATGAAAAGAGAAATCTGGAAATCGTCGAACACGATAATACTATGTGTATCAATGTCATAAAATAAATATCATGCGCTTGTCTAATGTCTCCATACATCACACAATGTCATACATGTACTAAAAAAATCAAATGGGAAGATGCACAGCTTGTACGTCCATTACGAAGAACGACGGTTAAACACACACAAAAATATACATGGAAAAATATATAATTCGAACATCGATTATCGCGTACTGTATTCTTGAACATCCGTTAATTTCAAATTTTTCCAAACGTTACTGCACGTGATTCCTTGGATTTGCTAAGGCAAACACATTCGCAACCTCGCAAATTCATGTTGTCGGTTACATCTCGGTGCACGTGAAGAGTGATCATGTGGTTTAGGCGTCCCGGTGACATGCTTGAGATACGTTTTCAGACTGCGCAGGGCGGAGAAAGACCGTTCACTAGTGGCATCACTATAATGAGTTTAAGCACTGTCACTATCTCGGAAAACATAGCGCGAGATACATGCTTCATGTTACATATTAATCTAGCGACTCTCCGTACCGTAACGTTGTTGATGTCCTTGATGGACTCTCAAGGACTCAACCTGAGTTCTTAGGACGGTCTTCTCGAGATCGCCGTTGTAGAAATCGACCCCAAAGTCGCTATATCTGTGCAAACGTAAGATAAGATTTCGCCTTATTATGTAACAGTGTTAAAAAAAATAAATATTTTAAACGGCTTTTTTTAAGAAAATTATTGAAATTGAAACTTCGACGAAAATTGATTTCTTGTCGAAATATTGGGGGCGGCAACCTCTGCACTTGCCGCCACAGCTCCGGCGTGGGGATGTGGGGATCCGACATGCGCCCCCTTAAAACCTGAAAAAGTATGTTTACGCCCCCCACCCTCGTAAAAGGCATAGACCCCCCCGCCCCCCCCCACTCCCCACCCCAAAAAATGCCAGAAACTGGTGTTTTTTGGGCTTTATTTTATTCGTTTGCTTTTATTTGCTTGTCAGTCCCGTTTATAAAAACTGATCTAACTAAAACCTGTGGGGTTTCAGTATTAGTATTCAAAGCGGAGTGTCTGGTTCATTAATTTAATTGATAATATACAAAATATTGGATGCTGTGAATTAAACTATATTGTGAGAGGATACAAATTTTGTGCTCTTCTAGTAAAATTGAATTAAGGTATTATTTGAACATTTGGACTATAATGAATTAATAAACCAGAAAAGACTTGACCTGAAATTTGATTAAAGGGACTCTTGACAAAAACTTTGATTAAATGGACACTTGACAACTTAGAGTGAAGGGACACTTGCTAATATTATTTGGACTTTATTCGTATATCGGATTTTAAAAAAATACAACAATAAATCCATTTTATGTATTTTCTGCGAATATTTTTCATTGTAGTATTTGAATAAATGCGTTGATTATATTACAAAAATAGTTGTTGCTGGTTTTACTTCCCTTCTTGTTACATTTTACCCGTAACCATATTAATGTCCTCAACTGTACTACCAGCTCTAGTAAAACGGATAAGTTAAGAAACATATACCCGATTATCCTCGTCTAAGAAGGAAATATTAACGATATTGAAATTAAAATTAACTCTCTTGTCATACATTTTTGCTTATTATTTCTCCATTTTCACTTGAGAAATGTAAATCGCAAAACGAAGTGACAGTATCAGAAATATTAATTTTATTAAATTCGTTAATGTAGTATTTACCACAGTAGTAGAAAATAAAGGGTTGTCAGTGTTTAATACATTATCCAGATACCGATAGGTGTCATTAAAGACTCTGATGACATCTTCCTGCGTATCTGGTGAAAAACTCAACGTGAAACCTCTTTCATAGCAATATAAAAACAAGTCCGCGACGATAGGTGCATAGGTACGATTCTATTGATCGAAACGTTGCGAATGGTCCGAGACAGACTGGAATCCGACATCTTTAATGCTCAAAAGATACAATTTATTTGGCGTAAATTATTAGTAAACCATTTGACTGGGTCGCAGTTGTTTTTAAAATATAGTATACCTATTGCGTGCTGAATGAAACACAGTCCATTATCCATGGTCAGTTATGAAAACCATAACAGACACGGCTGCCGAAAGTCGAAAATCACTTATTGCAGTAAATGCTTGAATGTTTTTTGGCGTTGTTATGAGAAAAACAACACAGATGCACAGATACAATAAAAGTACTACCATGTTTAACATTTAGATATTTGTAGATCATATGAATGTGCAAAACAAAGCACACATTTAACATACAGTTTGAGACTGTGTGCTTAATGTGTCGTGTGATTAAAAACGAATGCCATTATATGCTATATTCCTATATACGTGTTTAACATTTAGATATTTGGAGATCATGTGAATGTGGAAAATAAGCACACATTGAACATACAGTTTGAGACTGTGTGCTTCATGTGTCGTGTGATTAAAAACACATGCCATTATGTGCTATAGTCCTACATTTAGAAATTTGGAGATCATATGAATGTGCAAAATAAAGCACACATTTAACATACAGTTTGAGACTGTGTGCTTAATGTGTCGTGTGATTAAAAACACATGCCATTATGTGCTATAGTCCTACATTTAGATATTTGGAGATCATATGAATGTGCAAACGAAAGCACACATTTAACATACAGTTTGAGACTGTGTGCTTAATGTGTCGTGTGATTAAAAACACATGCCATTATGTGCTATAGTCCTACATTTAAAAGTTTGGAGATCATATGAATGTGCAAAATAAAGCACACATTTAACATACAGTTTGAAACTGTGTGCTTAATGTGTCGTGTGATTAAAAACATATGTCATTATGTACTATAGTCCTATATACGTCTTGTATATGGTGAAACTTGCTTTGTGTTCCATTTTATGATAATTATTGCTCTTTTTTGTAAATATATTTGACAAATAATGTGTTATACATACTCCTAAAATGCTTTTTAATACTATTCAACTACTACATAAGCCGACTAAATCTAGATAACGTATCAATAACGTTCAGGTAATTGCATCCAGTTTGAATGTTTATCACTGTACAGTTTAACTGAAATTTGAGATCCAGAGACTTCAAATCAGTATCTTAATTTATTACATAACTTCCAGTGTGGGATTGTATTATTAACCTACACATATTTATCATATTGCACAAATTACGGAAATCAACGAGGTAATATCGTTGGTCTATGGCGTACGGAGAAGAGCGAGTCAAAATATTAAATTATATAGGCAGCTACAATAACAGGGTTGGGGACCACGTGGTTTCAAAATGGCGGAAAGGGAAGAAAATCAGCTCGCTTCGAGGAAAGTTTTGCTTGATTACTTCCTAACCACGGAACGGATTCTAATACAAGACTCCATCAAAAACGCTTTATGCTGCTATGTCTATCTTTGCCAAATGTTTCTTACTATCGATGGAGAATCGAGTACAGTTTTCGGGGAAATGATATTGGCGACGATATCGTTCACTTGCATCGTTATTGGTTCATTATTTTGTACAAATACTCATTGTACAGCTTCCAGTTATGACAGAAAATTGTTTACCGACATAAAATAGAATTTTTTGCAAAAGTGTAATGAGTGTAATTGATGTTTGTACCGAAATATCGCATAATTATGAAAATGATATCGTACATGTTATCGTACAATTGTACGAGGGTCATTCAATAAGTTCTGTCACTAACGCGTTTTAACAATTATGTGCTCGTTGTGAGTGTTGATGTTTGATACCAAATAAAAGAGAGTTTCAATACCATTCCATTGATGGTAAAATGAATGCTGTATCTTTTATGTGACGAACGTGATGGAACATTTAATACACATCAGTTATACATACTGAGGCATTTTCGTCATGAGTTTTTTCAGGTATGTTAATTGTTACTTTTTTAAATGCCTGTTTCTCTTTAAGTACTTGTCGAAGACCTTTGAAATTTCGCATACATTTCCAGTTATATATGTGCATTACAAGATTCAGAATTTAAGCATGGTAGATGAAAAGGCATTGTCTTAGAAATTAACATTTTAAGCTAATGTGTAAAATTAATTTAATGATAAATGGACATTAAATGGAAGGGCAGTCTTCTGAAATAGCGTTTTTGGATTATCAATATTTTCATTAAACATTGTACAAAATTCTACAATAATGTGTTGAATATAAAATTTAAACACTGAAGGACTAGAACGTGTAAAGATATATGAAAACATATTAATACTATGAGAATAGTATAAAAGATATTATAACATTTTCCTAAACAAAATGAAGAGAATCAGTGTTAATTCTGCTAAAATTAAGGGATATGCATTCACTCATATCTTTTTTGCAGCAAGACCTTTCCGAATTCTCGGCAATCATTTTCATGGATTATGAGCGAATAACAACAGATGGCGTACAAGAAAATTTGAAAGCATTGAATTATTAAAATAATTTTTACAACGTTTTGTAACAAGAACATTTTCAGAGCTGCCAGTATCCAAAAGGTGTGGTAGGGGGAGGTAATTCAGGGGTATAAATAACCGGAATGTTTAATTTTTGTTGTGGAATGTAAGAGAGCGAACCCAGTAGTACTATAAATACACAACTTTACCTCAATGTAATATCCAGTTCAAAGGATATATGCCTAGTGATAGAACTTTTTGAAGCACCCTCGTATATGCAACGAAGATATCGAACACTGGTGGGGCGTATGCAACGAAGATATTGAACACTGGCTGCATTTTCAGAAAATGTGTGCCCATATAATTATCTTAGGAGATCAAGATGATGCTGTGTTTAAGATTGCGACCAGAGGTGTTAGTCTATAAAACATTAATTGTCTGATTCTTTTTATACTCCCGCTTTCACAAAGTGAAGTGGGGGCTATATAGGATTCACGTTGTCCGTTACGTCCCGTCGCGTCGCGTCTCGTCGCGTAACACATGTTTGAATACTTGCATATCTCAGACACTTTTGCATGGGTTGTTCCCAAACTTCATATACTCATAACAATTGATGACCTTATGTCCCTGTACATCACATATCATTGATTGCCTATTTTATTACAGAGTTATGGCCCTTTGTTTGTTTAACTTAGACTTTATAACTCTAATAGTGTATAATAATGACCTGTTAACTCAGTTTTTCTCCAACATTTTCGAATGGATTGTTCTCAAACTTCATGTACACATAACAACTGATGACTTATGTCCATGGTCATCAGAAATCATTGAATGCCTAATTTATTACAGAGTTATGGCCCTTTGTTTGACTTAGAATTTTCCACTTCACTTTAAAACATTTCATGGATTGTTATTATTACACTTGACAGTTCACATATGATGATGTGTGTATGCATCAAGGTTTTTTTTTCCATTCAGCAATTCTTCACAAATTATGTATCTTTGTTTTTCTGTTTAAAATGTTTTTCACTTTTTTTTTGAAAAATTTCCAATCTAATATTGTAAAAATAGTAATAATGAATGGATTGTAATAACACTTGACATAACTTCACACGTGATGTTATGATGTGTCTCTCCACCTAAGGTTTTCGATCAACAATTTCTTGACGGAATTATGGATCTTTGGTTTATTTAGAAGGTTCACATTAAGAAAAACTAGTATTTTAGACATTTATGGCCATGTGTTAACTTGCTGTTCAGTACTCGGACCTATCGTGAAGATACTAATTGTTGATCAAGACTATTCATGTCTCCTGCCAGAGGTGAAATATCATTTTATTACCAGAACTCTTTAACATTTTGATTCTACACCATTGTTTATGTTTTAAGAGTTCAAAACTTTTCTTATTATTCTTGATTGTCCTCATGCTTATCGTCTATAGCAAAAAAACAGGGGTATTCATCACCTTCAGTGATAGTTCTAGTTGATTATTATTTAGTTTTTATAGTTTAACGTCAAAAAAATTATGATTTATTTTACTTGTTTATTTTTCTAGAACGAGCCTCAGTCCAATGTTTTTCCTAGCAATTATGGATTCGAAACCAGGGACGTTATATACATGGCGACTTTGACGAACACAATACTTACAGTATTGGCCGTATTATTGATCGACCAGGTAAGCAGTTTGTTTTTATTCGTATCACAATTATCTAAAACTAAACACTTAGTTGGTGCTGGGGGACTGGGGCGGAGGGGATAATTGGAGTTGTTTATATTGTCGATCTGTTCCGATCCATTGTTCTATTATACAAACATGCATCTCTAATGCATACTCTAAATTCTAAATTCATGTTTTCATCATCTGCTACTTTTTCAGTCTGGTATGACAAAACTGGCATTTTGAACAGGATCCAATAAAGCTAGTGGTCGTTTTGCCTTTTTAACGATGTGGACTTCGATGGTGTTAACTTGGGAATGTGTTTGTAATGTTTAGGGCTGAAAAAGCGTGACCTTAGAAGTTCTCGTTTTGCAGAACTGCGCGCCATATTTGAACTTATTGCATTTACAAGAGTAAATCATCTCCGTTGAAATTGTCTACAATTGGTTTCGTGATTTGATTAACTGTTGACAAAGCCAATCGAATGATTCAGTTTGAAACCTTTGTTTTTCCTTTGTGTTTTTTCTTCTGCAAAGGGAAAGGTAGCTCTTTCACCTCTTGCCAATTTTATAAAGGGACATGTCAATATATGGATTAAATGAAATACAGATCATAATTATAAGAGTATGAGAGTGGACCTTTGGAAATGGCCAAACACGATAAATACGAAATATTGCAGTCTCGGTTTGATTGAGACTGTTAATGAACGGTAGCTTGCTATCGTTCACGCCTCCTAGCCCCGGGATGAGCAGAAATCAATATTCATAAATTCAATATTACAGAATTTTAATCATCCCGAAGATGGCATGCATATGACGGTCAACATGCTACTGTTTTATTATTCCGTGTCCAGCGGCGAATGGTCCCAATATCTAACACAATTCTACGCACCGAAGCGCGAAATAAAATGACCACTGTATATCACATTTAGTAGTACCATGACTACTAAGACTAATTATCACATGTATTACTACCATGACCACTGAATACCCATTCATTACTACCATGACCACTGAATACCCCATGTATTACTGACATGAGCTATGCCTACTACATTTATTACTACCATGACCACTGATACCATATTTATTAATAATATACCTCATGTCAAACACCTTGTTAAATGTCCATAGATTGTTTTTTTTCCCATTTTTGTAATATCTCATATCGTTTGTCTTTTTTGTAATGTCACCCCAGTATAATTACTGTCTTATGGATTGTGAAGTCAAAGCAGTTTATAATTATGTATTGAGATGTCCTATGCTCTGAACAGTGTATATATACATACGCAAATGAAAATCAGTGAACAAGTCAGGAGCAGGATATTTTTTTTTCAGCAATTCAAGGCCAGGAATTTTTTTTTCAGGAAAAATCCGAGGTCCCCCCCCCCCACCCAGAAATCAAAATGCACGGTACCTAAACTATTCCTGTTTATGGCGGAATTGGCCTTTTATTAGGCATTATAAGTAAAACGCTAATATGGCATTGTATGCATATAAAACAAAAACAGAAAGTTAACATATTTTTCTTTGTCAGATCCAATGTAGTAATCTGTTTCATGAAATATTCTTCAAACTTATTATATGACCCTATCATCTTTAGAACTGCACTGCATGTTTAATGGCTGACACATTTACAGTTCTCCTCTAAGCTTTCATCTGTGATGGTGCAATGACCCGATAGCTTGTAGACATTTGTAGATAGATTATAGACCCGAGGACGACGTCTACCGATAGCCTAATCGTTTAATGTCAATATTGCCTGATCGTGCCCTCAGCGGTGCATTTTTATTGTTGATCTCGCTATTTGCCAGTTCATTAAGTGTATACTTTGTGATTTACATGGATTTTTATATTTATCATATTATCTACCAGATCGTTTTTATTCTGCTGATTCTTAATTGCACATGGTAAGGTAGTAATGAATAGTTCGTTTGATTTTTTTTCACTTGTGATAACTAAACAATGGTATGCAGGATAAGTATTCCCAATAATATCCAAGTCTGTGAAGTTCGTTCAAGGTTCCCGGGGTGACAAATGGCTTCGACTCATGCGGTCTTATATTTGTGAATAGATATATGTTGAGAAAAAGTATAAACACATATTAATATTTATACAAATGATGTGTCCAGCTTCGTAGAAATTAAGATGATGAATTAAATCGTATCAAGATTAAGCGATGTTGATACTAACCTATTGATTTTTAAATTAGAATTGTTAACATTTACGGACAGGGAGATAAATCGGCTTGAATGTGTGCATTACATGTCAGTTGAGTCTCTCCCTTGCTCAATACACCTGCATTTGTTTAAAGTCGTAATGGATTAAAACGTCAGGTGCTATTTTTAATGCTTGATACTTACTTCAAGATTGGCCGGGTTCCTCATTTAACACCTACATGGTGTTTGTTTTGCTGCACTATACTGTGTAAACTGTAAAACACATTCCTATCAACATACTCTTATTTCAATGGCCATTGTATTGTTTCTCATGGCTTCATTCGAGTATTACATGTATTTTTCTCTTGTCGTCTTCGAGTATTACATTAACGTACTAGAACGAATTCGGACGGCGCGCCATCGCGAAATACCCACGTTTCCTTCATCAGGTCAATTTCCTTTAACCCTGTATCATTTTACATGTAATTATTTTGATAGTTTTTTGATACTCAGATCAGAAATAGTATTATTTATGCTTTTCTGTATACATGTTTGACACTGTAAATGAATTAAAAATATTTAGGGTAATTGTGTATTTGAACCTTTGAACCCTATCCCAGAGGCCCATGTTGACCCTGGAGCAAATTATACTGATATTCCCCAAAATCAGACAAGAAAAATAGATATTTTACCGAATTTACTTCTGTCCCCCACCCCCAATCCCACACTTCCCACCCCCCCCCCCCCTCACGCACCCAACCTCACAGTATAAACACTGTAATCACATCATCAAAATCTTCATTTGGACATGATTAAAAATATATTGACCCCCTGTTACCTCTCCACCCAGGACCCAACAACCCTCCAACCCCAAACCCCAGGGAAGACGTCCGAGTTTTAAATAATAAATAATTTGACATGCTGTGTATCTCTTTCATAGATTACAATTATACCAATTATTGTGAAAAAGTATGAGAAAATACACCGTGATTGAATTATTAGTGTATTTGATGCCCCCTTCCTCAGGCCCCACCGATGAAGTAGGAGGAAACAGATGTATACAGTGAATCCAAACATCATTATGTTTCATTTGAGACATAATTATCAAAATATATATTATAGATATATCCAAATTCTAGCCCCCCCCCCCCCCCCCCCAACCCACGCACACATACAAACCCGCCACCCTGGGCCCACTGGCGGAAATACCGTCCGAGTTCGAAACAATAAAATCGTTTGATATGTTCTTTATCTTTCATAGACGATGTACATACACAAGTTATGTGCAAGAATATAGAACATGACAGTGCAATTGAATTTTTAGTGTTTTCACCTTTGACACCCTGAGAGAGAGAGAGAGAGAGAGAGAAAGAGAGAGAGAGAGGAGAGACAGAGAGAGAGAGAGAGAGAGAGAGGACCGTGGGTGCGGAGCATCATCATAATGTTTCATTTGAGATATAATTAAAAAAAAAAAAAAAAAAAACGACCCCAAAGCCCCCCCCCCCCCCTACTCGTCCCCACCCACCCACCCACCCACCCTGCGCCCCCTGGCAGACGAAATAATAATATCGTTTGATATGTTGTTTATCTTTCAAAGACGATTACATATACCAAGATATATGCAGAAATATGAAAAAATACAGTGTAATTGAATTTTTAGTGTATTTGACCTTTTGGACCCCACTGAATGCCCCTAGGCTCGGTGCCAACAATAATGTTGCTCTTGCAGTCGTCATCATATGGTGACGTCATACCCTAAGTGTGGTTGAATTCCGTTTAGAGGTTTGGGAGGAGCTGTTGTAACGGACTGACGGACAAACGAAGGCGATTTTAATATATCCCTTTTTTTTCAAAAATTGTGGAATAATAGGAGTTAAAGGTATACTCTCACATATAACATCGTATTTGAGAATTGAAATTATATAGTAATAAAATAAAGTTGGTCTATTTATACAATTAAGTAATATTGGATGGCATGCATTGTTTCTAAATACTGTATTGTCTTTAACGGAAATTACATTCAACTTAATGAAATATATTTAATATTATATGATCTGTAGTATCCTCTTTAATTGCGTAAAAATTGAATATTATTCACCATAGACAATGAATCATATAATAACTATAGACGTTTAGAAACAGATGAGATTTGTGATGAGGACAGGACAGTTTAGTTGTCACACTATTCGCAAAAGAAATATTCAAGCATTACTTTTTCCCTCATAAGAATGTGGGGTGGGGATGGGGTGGGGGGGGGGGGGGGTGGGGGTGGTGGGGGTGTTAGTTAAACAGGTGCACAAAACATTTTTAAAGCATCTATATTTCCAGAAAATGTAAATTTAAAAAAAAAGAATAAACAAAAATACATTAGTGTTCTACTTCTTTAGTAAATTGGTGTCCATAAACTATCAATTTCATCAAATAATTACACTATTAACACGTTTATTAATACTCTGTCCACGTGTTCAGGTCGACATACAATAATGTATGTGTGCCGATTAAAAGTATAGGTTTATTCATGGCTCTTAAAATATCCGTGATCGAATATGCTTAAAATTAATGATGAGTTGATAACTCTTAACTCGATGCTCCAGTTTTGGGGTTTGGTCTGGCTTGGTAAAGCCGTTTATGTTGTGCCTATATAGTGTAAGTTTTAACATATACATCGGCCTGTATTCATCAAGTTTCCTTAAAATATATCTCATCTTAAACTTAAGATTGACAAATTCACTGTGTTTCAGGTAAAATGTTGCAAAAACTGAACATAATGTTATCTAGAATTATTCATTTTAGTCAGTAATTAGTTTGCTACCAAAATCATGTGATTGATTCTATTACTGTAGCCAAATTCATTAAGTGTCTTTTGTTATTTTAAAAAGTATTGCGCACAGTATAGTTTGGTTCCGTTTATAACATCATTTCTTCATCTGGATTATACCATAGTTTGACTGGTCTATACTCTAACGCCACACCGAGGACAATCGATGGCGACACAGAGTATCGAAATCATGATCAAGGAGAATATCATTATCTGGTATTAAGACTTGGTTTTAATATGATGATGTAGGAGATGTTTGCTGTTCCTTAACATATGATTTTGTTCCCTAACACGAGAACCGCGGAATTCAAGTAGGCAACAACATAATGTCGATTCTTTAAACAAATGTATTTATTTGTAAAATAATAACAATTGTAGACCTATACATGATCATATAACATAAAATTACAGTAAATGTCATACCCATAAGACAGACAACGACAGTGTATAGTATTTATATATATATATATATATATAATAACAGCATTCAGTGTACATTCATATTCAAAAATTAACTATCTTAGTGACTAGATATGTAGATAGTAGAGTGCGTGGTCCAGCGGATTGCGTGGCCCAGTCGTAGAGAGTCCGACTTCAGTTCGAAAGGCCTGGGTTCTATCCTCGACGTGGCCATGCTCTTTATTATTGTGCAAGATAATTAATCCGCAATTGCTTACCACTGGTTCGACAAGGAAACCTGCATATAATCTTCAAAAGAGGGTGCTTCAGTATCAGTAGTTTGAGGTAGACAGATTAGTCATATGTAAGTGTTTGTTTTGTACTGCATACACGATCGTTATTAGGTGTTGGTGCACGTGAGTTACCATAACGTCAAATGTTGTGCTGTGTAGCGTGTGACAATGTATCAAACAAAGCGTTGCAGTATGATACAAAATAATACGTCACCCACTAATGTCATACTGCTATGTAATCCAGTGTTTATTATCACAGTATATATTCAGTTAAATGACGGATATAAACACATATACACAAACTGTATATCATGTATATCGATTCTTAAAAACTCGTTTCAAAATATATTTCTGGATGAGGCTGTGAAGATATTCTGATTTGTTTTGAATGAAGTGCTAGTTTCATGAGTGCACATTAGCTATATTAAATTATCATAGACATGACTCTATCAGACATTGCCAATTTTCATCTATTCAATGGCACCATACGAACTAAGATAAGATATGAACAAATTAATTAAGTGGCCACAAAATAACATGTAACAGCGACATGCCAAAGGAAAATATATTCTTGAAAATCTTAATTTAAAGTTAACAACGATGAAATAATTAGGTTGTGATACAAATTCAATGACGCAAAATACATGCTCTAGTTACTAATAATGAACACAGATAAAAACAAACAAAAATATCTAATAAATGAAATGGTATTTCCTGTTTATTAGACTGCATGCATTTGAAGAATTGTGTCGTAAAAACATACACTATATAATTCGTACACTGGTATTCGTAGTGGCGCTGCTGCAGTAACAGTCAGCATTATGAAGAACTTCTACATTCTACTATAAATCCTTACTTGGATTGAGACGATTGTCACATGATAAAAAAATATCGGACTATGGAATACAAATCAAACTTGTTTGACTAAGGCGAAAGAAGATAATTTATAAATATAATATGTTGTTTAAGATTTATTTATTTATTTTATTTATTTATTTATTTATTTATTTATTTATTATTCATTCATTCATTCATTCATTCATTCATTCATTCATTCATTCATTCATTCATTCAATTCATTCATTCATTCATTCATATTGAAAATTTATTCATTCATTCATACAATCATTTATTTTTTATTTATTTATTTATTTATTTATATACTTATTTATTTGTGTGCTTCACAGATGTTATGGTTATTATAAAAATCGTCCTGACTGTCGTGCGATCAATGGATCGGAAAGTAGTAAGAACGTATTAGAGATGAACTCAAACTGGTTGACCAGTTGTTCATTATAAAGAAGGTGTATAACTTTGAATACAGAACAAACGTTGCAATACAACAACTGAATGACTGTAAGTAGCAGTGTATGCTTTTAGTATATAGACGAACATACCATGCTGCTTTCACTAAACAACAATCAAGACCACAGACCAAATGGAAGAATGTACGATCAGTCGGACGTTGCATAAGGCAGATACATATGTCAGAAGTATTCGATTTGACTTGTCACGTTCCAACACCATGAGAAATAAGTACCGCATTTGCAGTAGTGGTGCCGCTGTAGTTACAGTCAGCATTAAGACGCTCTTCGACATTCTCCTCGTGATGCTTACATAGAGTATAACGTGATCAATTGGAACACGGACATCCTACAGCAGTAGTGGTGCCGCTATAGTTACAGTCAGCATTATAACGTTCTTTGACATTCTCCTCGTGATGCTTACATAGAGTATAACGTGATCAATTGAACACGGACATCCTACTGCAGTAGTGGTGCCGCTATAGTTACAGTCAGCATTATGACGCTCTTCGACATTCTCCTCGTGATGCTTACATAGAGTATAAACGTGATCAATTGGAACACGGACATCCTACAGCAGTAGTGGTGCCGCTATAGTTACAGTCAGCATTATGACGCTCTTCGACATTCTCCTCGTGATGCTTACATAGAGTATAACGTTATCAATTGGAACGCGGACAATACACGTTGTAATCTGCGCACAATATTGGAAATAAAATAGTCTGACTTTAAAACATAACTTTATATACAGCAAGTTAAGCCATAGTTCCTTTATTATAAAACTTATACACAATAAGTTATCTTATATATCTGTACACTATGTCCATTAAACAGCCCTCGACTTTGTGTTTTGGAACATGTTTCTTCGCGATCATGTTTATCTACACTCATATTGGCTTAATTATGTGTATATTTGTGTTTCATGCGTGTGTTTATATATTAATTAATTATTTGTGTACTAATTTACTTTTAAGTTTATTTGATTTTTTATATATATATTTATATCTTAGTATTTAAATAGGATTATTAAATCCGAAATTAATAATAAAGACTATACATTAATTTGAAACTGTCGGGATCTGAAGGAACATATTTGAAATAGGTTTATTGTGAAATATCGATTACAAATTACTGCAACGGCCAGTATGTAATTATAGATATTCAGTTTAACAGAGTCGATAATATAACATTAACTATATATGTTATTATTAAAGTGTAGCAACATAAACAATGTGTTTCACTTAAAACATGCTTTTTGAGAAAGCATAGTTTGAATATTTTGTATATCGATGACCCTTGATAGCAAAAATAGAAATACCTTTGTTCAAAACAGCATTGCTCTCTTCAATGCGTCCTCAATAACAAATACCATAATACAATGACACCTGCTCTTGAAGCAGACTAACCATGTTGAACGGCCTTACAACAATACACAATAACACAATTTGTTTTTCATTTTCACTTTTTTAAGAGTTAAGGAAAAACGAGCAATTCAATATCAATGTTTTAATAAAGAGATTTATTCAAATACCACACAAGAGTAAACTTAAAGTACAAACACAATAACATAAAAGCTAAACGATTTTAAATAATTTAAGATGTAAATTGTTTAATTAAAATAATGCTACACTGCATAAATGTTTTCACCGAATTGTGTCATATTAATAGGGATTCAAATACAACAATGCGAATTGATTATCCTTTAAACAAACAGCAAATGAAATTTGTATTTATTAAAAAAGGAGAAGGTACGTTAATCAAGACAATGTACCAAAAAATGCAGACATTGATTTTGGAAATAAGCATACACTTATATATATTCTTCTTAAAATGTATTTAAAAAGGTATTATAACAGGCAGAATAGTATCTTTTGTTTAAAGTATATTACAAACATATTTTGAAATAAAACATCCATAACGTTTTATATTAGTATATATGGGAAAAATCTCAGTCATATATCAACTAGTCTTTGTTTAAAAAGCACGAACATGAATAAAAGTACTAATAACACAACTATTAATCACGAATAAAAAGGTTTTCAACTTGTTATCACTGAAACCATATTCTAGACTTTCCTTTTCCAAAATCAATGAAAAAGTAATCATCGACATGGATCATGGAAAACAAATAAATAAATGCAATCAACACAGTATCTGTCATATACAGAATAATAAAAAAACGAAAGGTGTTTTCGAAATATTCACAGGTATGTGGTTTAGATTACATTTGAAATAAGGAAACGGACAAAGGGTACATCTAAGACGTAAGTACCGAAGTGCAGTTAAACAATCCCGTAAGATCAATGCAATGCATATCATTCAAGATTATCCAACTTTGAAACCGTTACTGTTTTTTATAAGCCAAACAAAATAATAAGAACAATCCAGATCGTAAATCAGACAAGCACTGAGGAAGAAATGAATTTGTATAAGCATGTTGTTTGTGTGTTGATACTGAGCTTATCAAACTCCGTTTTGCTGACTGAAGCCTTAACCATATATTTGAAAACTGCCCGTAGTAACACTGAATCAAGGTGTGTTTCGTATCAACACATACGTCCTTTACTTATGGTTTTGATCTCATTTTGCAATTTATTCGAAAACCTTTTTATGATTATTCTAAATTCAACAGACATGCAATGATACTGTAGTTGGTGTATATATCTGTCAACTGAGAAAAAAGTGACAAACATTGTATGTTGTTTCTACCCTATGTTTACTTCTTAGGGCGATAAGCGTAGCCTAGTGTTTCATTGAATATTAAGTCCATTACATAATGGTGAATTTATTAATTAACATATGTTATAAATAAAGCATCAGCATGTCTTATACTAGGATACAAGCTACGATTTAAAAGTATTGCATAATGCATTATACGTTGGTTTAACATTTAGTATACGTGAGACAACATCTATAAATCATGAAGCGATGTCCGTCTCTTTTGAATTGTATACACAAATTCGAGGAAAAGTTACATTCAAAAGACTTATTTTTGCAAGGATTTGTTTATTTATTAAAAAGATAAAATAAAGAAAATCATATTATGATTTCCGCTTTGATTGTACTTGTATGCCCAATGCAGTACTGTGGTATCATCGAATGAGAGATAGTTGACCGTTAAGATAAAAGTAGATATAAGACACTGTTCGGCAAACCGTGCATTTTAGACATACGTAAATATTCGTTGCAGATGAAAACGGCTTAGTTGATCCTGTGCTTTGATAATTATATTTTATAAGCATCGTTTCGTGTGTGTTGAACCAAGAATGCATGACCAACAGTATGTCATGTCTCTCATTACCACAGCTCGAGTTCTCTATCGAAGCAACACCAACAGAAGGGCGAAGATTGTCAGTAGGCTAAACGTGACTGCCGCAGCCCCACTGGAGGAAGAAGAACAGCTTGAACATTGAGCTGCAGAACCGACGCACACGGTGAGCGTGGCTGTTCCCGTTTGGGTCGCATCAGCAGCCATAATTGCCACAGTGTGGCTACCGGCTGTTCCGCGATTGAGGGCAACTCCAGTTTTAACCGTCACCACGCCCGCTGTACTAACCGAGAAGGTAGTGGTAGCTAAAATAAAAACAAAATAAGATGCAACCGTAACCACATGGCTGAACTGACTGCAAAAATAGGTTTAGCTGAAAAAATATACATATTTGCTTATATTATGTTTAACTCTTTTGAAATGAACCTAAATATTATGTTGAATGATTTGTTCAGTGTCCTAGTTAGTAGTTTATACTGATGGTATATAGTATATGAGTGCGTGTTTGTGCGCTCGAACGTGTGTATGCGTGCGTGCGTGCGAGCATGTGTGTGTGTGTGTTTGTATGTGTGTGTGTGTCTGTGTGAAATTATTAATTGCATGTAAACTCTACAAACCGCTCGAAAACGCAATGCACATCCTCAATGTTATACATTGCATATTAACGCCGCCGTTGTTTATTTGTTTAAATCTATGAGATGCGTTAAAAACTATTATACAGTTAAGTCAAACTGACGCGTGTATATTTCACACTTATATCTCCATTATATGTCATTGACTAGATACTTGACTGGGCTATATTAACTGATAGATGCTTTGAAGAAACTTTTTAAAATGTTAAGTATGTGCGTACTAAAACTATAAAAATACTAAGCGAAACACGACACAAACATGGCAGAGTCCATTCTGATAAAGTAATAGTTCTTAGTTTATGATTAATATATAAAGTAAATGTCCTGAAGGACGTTGTATGCACGATGGTGATATGTTGCAGCGTAACACGGCAATTGAGCAATATTAATAGTAGTAGAGTGTGAATGCACATTGCATTTAACATTCTCTCATAACTTACGATCAACTGTATAGGTAGGTGTTGTTCCCTCGGGATCTGTAGCGGCGATTGTTGCAACTGTAGTTCCTGAAATAGAACAAGCATTAATACTAATAGATAAAATATGTGTGTTTAAAATGTATCCATAATTTAAAAACCATCACTGATATAAACTAATATAATATCATACTTCAGTAGTGATTCCCTCTCATAGAGAGAGAGCGAGACTTGCTAATTGGGACAAGCACAACGGCTTGCAGAGGCGATACAAACTCGTTTGCTTTCGTTTACGAAGAAAGCACACTATACCTCATAACAGATTAAACACAGACACAAGCATAGTTAAAACTGAAGATATTGGTACACAAACGATATAAAATTAAACTTCCTAAACAAGACGTTATGTTTCTATTTCGCCCCTCCCCACCCCCGTATTGTTTAATCTATATCATAGGAAATGTAAACCAAAGTATGGTAGTTGTGTTCCATATCACTCACGTTTGCCCCTCCTAGTCATTTATCACACTCTTACTATAGTTGCCGTTCTGACACTGTACACATCCTAGGACAATTGGTTTCAATGTTTACCAAGTCATGTTGATAAGTTCTCAGGGGAAAATAACCAAAGATAAGACTAGTAAATGACTAGTAAAGGAAGGCATACAGATCAGATAGAGTACATCCGCAATGCATACACACCAGAAGAGCAATGCTCTTAACATAATCTACAAGCCTTTGTCAGAGGAAGACTTGAACGATATGACGTTGATAATTATATCTTTAACTTGATATTTGTATTCTTGGATTAAAAAAATAATAGGTTCAAAAACAGAACAATTATCTACCGTGGTCGAACGATGGTGTATATGTCTTTACAACAACCGATCAACCTCGATAATGAATTCTATTATTAGCATATATATAGATAGACAGAACAATATAAATATTGAACAAATGGCTAGGTAAGTGGACAAATAGAAATTCTCGTTTTTGTTTTTGTTGTGTAACATATATAGAAACTGCGGCTGTTAGAACAGTTGCTACCGCGCAGAATGAGAAATCAGAGAATAGTGATGATTACAGTAAGACTAGATCCTACCTGCGGCTGTTAGAACAGTTGCTACAGCGCAGAATGAGCAATCAGAGACTAGTGATGATTACAGTAAGACGAGATCCTACCTGCGGCTGTTAGAACAGTTGCTACAGCGCAGAATGAGCAATCAGAGAATAGTGATGATTACAGTAAGACGAGATCCTACCTGCGGCTGCCAAATCAACTGCTACAGCACAGAATGATAGCGCAGTAAATACTGGGTCAGTAGCAACGTTTGTTATGCTGAAGGTTACACTTGCAGATCCAGTTAATGCTGTCCCGGAAGTAGTGTCAGTAGCCCTAAACATAAATGAAATATTTCTTGAAAATACAGTTCGTTTCACTTTAAAATGCAAAAGGAATTAATCACTCATACAATTAATATATAATTCAATCGTGTTTAAAATGTTAATTATGATCAAAAAATAGATGCAACAACACTGGACTCAAAAATGGCACAACCTAGTTCAAATTACCAATGTCGATTGAGTATATCCGTCTACTCAAAATGTTATGACCAGTTATCAGCTGCTTAGTAAACTTACGTTATGAGCAGCACGTATGTTATCTGTGATTCGTAATCCATCCCTTTACCGGCAAGTAAAGTGATCTGCCCCACGGTAGTGCCAGTGATGCCAAATGCAGCGTTAGAGTTGGTCGTAATGGCATAGCTTGCTATTGTCAGCGGAGAGATAGATACGGCAGTCACTGTGAGACCGGTTAAATCTGTTGCTGATGAAACTTGTTGCTCCGCTACTGTTGGTGTCAAAGTACCTGGACCGCCACTGGGAGTAGTCCACGTAACAGCACATTCTTCAAAAGCAAAGTTATAATTAATTTTATTTTTTTAAGAGCATATGTGATATTTTGATAAGATTAATACATTTTCATTGAATTAGTTACATGTACAAGAGGGTTCCACTTATAGCGTAACACTTTCGTTTCAGATGTTACTTTTTTCAGCGAAGTGATTATCATAAAACATGCATGTTTTAAGTATTTGAAACTGTCATTTAGAACGTATGCTTTAAACAATAATCTCAAGTTGTACGCGGTTTACTTTAAATTACATTTTGAGTTAGGTGCATACTATTTTCCAATGTTAAACCTATATGTTTCTATTGCCGTAGAGTTTTACCTTAAACCAAATAATAACACGAAATGCATATCATAGCTTCTTTAAACAGACAAATATATAAATGTTGCATTAAAAGTGCAAATTTTATCGCAATATTATAAAGAAACTGTCATGTAATAGGACAGTTTGCTCGTATGTTACAGATACTTTTATAAACTAACCGAAATGAGCATTTTTGTCATATTTTGTATCACAAAACAACTTTATATTGTTTTCATCATTATTTGCAATTGTGTGTGTTTTGCCCCTAAATCTTAGGTATATAATTTTGCTGTCTGTTCTTATCAGAAAGTAAGGAAATTTATTTTTTATAGAGAAGGAAATCATAACAATGCTTGCATCATTTTCAAAATAGAAAACCTGTCTTCACCACCCTTTCTGTTGTTTTTTGTCTCTTTCATTGTCTTTTCAAGTCCTTGTTTGCAGTACAGTGCGGACCTGCGATGCCATTGCGTTCGGACGCTGTGGTTTCTATAGAACCCTATATCTCATTTTTTCATGTTAATTTTTGCTGAAATCGTGAAAACCGATAAATAGCAACAAAAAAATGCATATTCAAATTTAAACGACACTTTACCAATATTTGTTTTTAAATTTTATTGCATTTATTTTTACAATTGCAGAATTTTGCTTCAAAACATCATTCTCTACTATTTTTCAAAAATATGGATGAAGCAAAACAGGAAGCACATACTAGTTCATGTCATATTGTTTTATATCAAAGGAATTATTAAACTTTTTTCGAGAGCTTGTACTCGAGTTGAAAACTTTAATAATCGTAATCTTTGTATAACTAAAAAGCTACTCAATCAGGGCTACCGTTACCATAAACTTCGTAAAAAAATACATACATCTACAAAATACCTTTCAATATATATATATATGTACGCACAAAGAGACAGAGAGAGAAATTCTACTACCCATAAAAAACAAATCAATGGTGCGAACTTTTATTTATATTTTCAAAGTTTAATATCATTTGGCGTCATAGTATGCACTTATACCGCAATGTTCCAGTCAAAATTGAAATGTGCGTAACTCGTCTAACTCAATACACAACAACCATTTGAGGTGCCTTTTGTATACCACAAAGAGCAGAACACACACAATCTAGTCTCCAAGATGTAATTAACGATTATGTCATTATTATCATGCTATTATAAAAGCGTATTGTTATATTTAATATTATTTTAAACAAGTCATCCCTAACATAGTTTTCGCAACGGTTTCCATACAATAATTTTGTGAATGTTAAGATGATGAGTAATTTTTCATATTCTAAAGCTAAGAGATACTACCTGTAAACAATATAGCGCATGAGATGGCAATATAGTGGGAACAGAAACTACGATCATATTGCGTTATTGTTACCGAATTTGTTTTATTTCGCATTCCGTACATTTTTCCATTAAACAAAAAAATCGTCATCTTAAAAAAACGTAAAGAAAAAGAAATGTTTGCAGAAAGTGAATTTCTAAATCTGAGATCGGAAATCTTAAAATTTAAAAAACGGTTTAGTGAAATTATGTGAAATTATTCGCTACAAGTATACCATTGTTTCGTTGTTATCCCTAAGGAAAAACATGACTTTATAAATCTCATCGAAATATATATTTATATCTTCTGTTGGATTTATTATATATATGTAAAAGCTGAATGCCTGCTTTTGAATATAGTCAAACCACAGTAATCGTATGACAAGGAAACAAAAAAATCGATTTCAGAATTATTGTACACAATAAAATTTAATGAAGAAAAATATTACATACCTCCTCTGTGAAAAGCTGCTAGCAATCCAACCACAAATAACGCTGCAGACAACATATTTGTTTCTTTCTCTGCTGGGTTGATACTTCGAATGCACAATATCACCGCTCTGCCAGAAGGCAGGATTCCCGCAGAATTTATACCATTTCGGTGACCTGCTGCTATGGCATTAGTGTAAATAGAAGTCAACACGGTTTGCTTCGTCGGTATTTCTATTCATATTTGACAAGCTTTTTTAGTCTAATTGTTTGAATAACGTTAAAATGTGAGGTGCTACCAAGGTCTTAAAAGTAGTTATTTTTCCGTTTGCGTTTATGTGGTTTCAAATGCCGGTAGTAAATGGCTAATTCATAAAGCGCATTATAGCTTTATGGTTGATTTGCCATTCACTATCGGCGTTTAAAATCGCATAAACGCAAAAAAAAAATGCGAATTTTCACGTTGCTCTAGCACTTTATGGAACATATGCCATTCACTACCATTCACATGCCATCAAATCGTGACGAAAATCATACATTATTTACATTATTTTCCCGTTGTTATAATACCAATAATAACGAACCTTGGAAGGCTGGTAATGATAAAGAAGTGCAAGAAACATTTATATCGTCATTGTATTTTCAGACAGTGGTATAGAAATTTTCTATTGAGATATACCGGATACGTATCCGATGTTAAAAAAAATCGACTATTTTTTTCGATATTAGCATGTACGTATGCTTGAGCGTGTCATAGTTTGATAACATGATTTTTATATATAGTTTGCACGTTTGTGTCATGAAACGTAACCTTATCTGAGATGCACCTTCAACAATTACGAAATCGACGAGGTAGTTCCGTTGTTCGGTTCCGTACGGACAAGACCGAATTAAAATAAAACTTCATCATACAACAACAATAGATGTTCCATAAATTATTCCTTATTAGCTCCTTACTGTGATGAATAGAATCTCACATTCGTGTCTATTTAATATTGAATTTATTAAACTCGTTGGATAAAATCGACATGATTAGAAAATTCAATAAGTATGACATACAGTAATCTGATAGTTGGAAAACGGTTCACCAACACGGTTTAGGCTATTGGGAGAGAGAGAGAGAGAGAGAGAGAGAGAGAGAGAGAGAGAGAGAGAGAGAGACTTTACTGCTGTTTTTCTATTGGCTAGATATTTGTATTTGTTAACATGACTGCAACATAGACGCCTGTGCAGTTTCAGTTAAGATGTATGTCCAGCTGAAGAAGAAGAGTCGAGCTTTACTAAATGTAAATGTATAAATTGTGTGATATGTGTGGCTCATGTTCGGGCCGCATTGCGGCATTCTTTGTGATTGCTTGAACGGAAGATCGACCTCGTATTACTTTGTATTTATAAAAACAGTCAATACGAATCCAGGGAGATGTCAGACGCGTCACGCTATTAACATGTCGACGACGTTAATTTGTAATATGATAATATGTGACAAAGCAGATCGTTTCAAAAGGTGCTCTGTGTGCAAAAGGTGCTATTGAGAGAGGCAGGTGTATAATTACAAGCTCATTATCAGCAGGGGTAATACTGATAGTAATTTAACAATCTAAGTTAGATATAGTTTATACTGGGCTATAATATAATAAAACGTTAGTTTGATGACAATGTTAAAAAATATTCTATGACCTAGTTTCATCTATTGTGTCAATTTTAAATAGAATACTATGTATTGGTCATAATAATATGATGTTAATAATTAAGTGTTTTTATATTGGCCGAGTTATTGGTCCAAGGACGGTCATATTGGCCCAAGGCCGAAGGCAACATAAAACCGAGTCGAGAGACTAAATTAATCAGGAAATTCGTCAGAAAAGGATACAGCCCTTTAGTATTACAACGTAATTCATGCTTGGTGATTGACCCCTCTACAGTCAGTCACTACGCTTCACTTTTTTCTTATGCGATGACCGGACAACTCCACGATTGCACCTACTGAATCCTTGAAAAGGGAGGTTGGTGTATGACTTTCGTCCCTCGGGTTTTCTGATCGTACCCTAAATTGGTTTTCTCTTTGACTGCAACTGAGCTGTGGTTGCTCAGTAAAATTGTTGATTCATCCTGAGGTGTTTCTAATTATGTTTTTATATATATTTACAATAACGTATGCGGTTATTGTTTCCTAATTTCTCTGGATGTGGACTTTATTGTTAGAGATTTCCTTTTGATCGGATGTACTTTTATTTACACTGTCTTGTCAATTTGAGCGCTGAAGAAAGGATAATAGAGAGGTTGTGTACACTTAAAATCGATTTAAGCTAACCAGTGGGTCATATTGCCTACTAACCGTTCCAAGTCGGTAACCATGTCTTCACCACTCGTTGTGTTATGTTGTGTCCTTTTCATTGTACAGTTAACTCGCTCTTTGCGTTGCAGTACGGGTTTACTGTGCCATTTCGTTTGGGTGCTTTTATTATCATTTTTGTTGGTTGAATGGTGCTTTTCGTCATTTGTAGCACATGTTAGGCTATATATGACATCTTTTTTTCTCTTTTTTTTTGAGAAAGACAACCCACTTTTTCCTGGGTGAACCAGTACTGTATACCCCGATTTGTAAGAATTGACACTTTCACTCTTCACTTTATCCTCAGCTGTGATAGGCGATACAATAAAGTTAATGTAAAACACATATATTTTGTCTATTTAGTTTCCAGACGATCACGACGTCTAAGATAGTAGTGAACAAAAAATCTTATGTTTAGTTCCAGGACAATGTGTAAAACTAGAAGGCCACGGCCTGCATGTCGAGTCCAATGTTTATTAAGTAAACCTTTTTTTTTATTTGAAATATATAAGTAAATTTAATTGAACAAAGTTACTCCTAAAATATAATTTATGTTTAGTTCCAGGACACTGTGTAAAAAAGGGGTTTATAGCCAACAAGAAATAGTTTTGAAAGATACGCTTAGTTGCTTGATATATCAAGTCTGTGCAAATATGGGTCAATTATGAGAACATGTTTACGACAACCTATTATACTATGCTTACATGTTTGCTTGAAATGGTTGTGGTTTTAATCTTGGTATACTCTAAGAAGTGGGTGAAGTCGGATACGAATACATTTTTGAAGCATTCGGACCATTTTCAAATATAATAAGAATCATTAAATGGCAACCATATCCCACTCTGAAGAACTTGTTTGTGTAAAGGAAGTAGATAGAAAGCACCTGATTTTAGGAATAAACACGTTGAATAGGCTCGATCTTAGATATAGTATGTCCAAAAAATAAACTGAAAGATTCAATGCTTTTGGACAAACCGTTCATTTCTTACACAGTATATATACTAATGTATAGGTTTATTATTTCGGACATCATCTTGAGAGGTTTACACAGTATGTGATGTTTTGAGCTTTAGCCCAGATATATCCCTATTGGATTCATTTGAATTTTATTTGCATTTACACGGAAAATACCAGTAAAGTGTAAATGCTTAATTCCGCAAAATAATAAGTCAACCAGAACACCTTGACGACATGCACTACTGGACATCATACTGATACTTTCTACTAAGTTGCATGAAAATCGGATGAATAATATAGGAGGAATAGTTCTAAATATTCAACCAAAACACTGGACGAAATGTATTCATACTTATACTTATACTTTCTGAATCTAGGAAGAGTTGAGCGGAACCTCTTTAGGCTTAAAACAAATCTGATAATTCTTACCACGTTTCCTGAAATCTGATGAAAACTGCAAGAAAGAAAACTGTATGAAAAGGTAAACGCAAAGGAATGTGTGACAGATGGACACCCACACTGACGCATGGACGCATACCACACAATTTATGAGTAGGTGGACGGAAACGGATGTTTAATGGATGAACGAATACACGAATACACCGACTAATTCACAATATGGTGGTTTGCAGTCAATTAGCTTTTGAAAAACAATAAAGAGTACGGGAATGGACCTTTGGAAACGGCAGAACACAATAGATGAACGTATGATTGAATTCCATTGATTTTTTTGACTGTCAAAAATAATAAATGGGGACACATGATTCAAATTTAATTCCCTTTATCTAAAATGTGGCGAATCGATTTTTGGAGAAGTACGCATGAACGTAATAGAAATGGTCTGTAACGCATGTCAAATTATAAGTAGGGCTCCATTATTCAGCAAGGACATGCATATAGGTTTAAACAAACGATGTTCTGTCTCTTAATTGAACAAAACAATATGCATTGCTGTTAAATCAGAAAAAAAACAAGCACGTCCATGGAGACCAAAATTACAGGTAATGAATGAGTATCTCAAAAGAAAGTGTATCATTGGCTTTATACGAGTCTATAACGTGTATAAACAGCGTGTTAATGTTAGCCGGGCTACTCAGGGGTAAATTTCGTTGTGTGTATCTTATTAGCAGCTGAAAAGGTCTTTTTTTATTTGAATATAAGTGTTGTTCAAATACGAACGGTACACATTTAAGGGAGCATTTAATGTTGGTTGAAAAATAAAATATTCAGCAGATAATAAAGTAAAATATTCACAATCAAAAATGAAAACAAGATATAATTTGACTGCACAAGAAAGAAATTTCAATAAAAATAAGTATAAAAGTCAAACAGGAAATGCAGCTTTCACAGAACACAGTAAAGCCAAAAATACACATAAGGACGAACATGAATAGCAATATTGATTTACAAACTGCGTAAGATCCTTGGTCATGATCACTTTCATACTGTCTTTGTCAAACTTGTTGAAAGGTTTATCTAAAGAGGTTATGACCCTATCATTGTGCAACTGCATTTTCTGTGTGGCTTTCTAGGCTATTATTAATATTTTGTTTGTATTTATATATACACGAGCATATTTGTGTTTTACTTATATTGCCTATTAATGCTGCCTTGTTGGTTAGATATTAGGTCATGGCGGGGATTTCTTTTTTAACACTGTCCCGTTTTATTGGGATGACAGTAGGTTAATGTGAGGTTTTGTGCACCCTAGAATCTGGTTTAAACCCCAGTGGCCTTTTTTGCGCTCTAAGGCAGTATCCCTATTGGCAACCCTTTTGTGTTTGTGATGTCTTAGTTGGCATTTTATTCATCTTTAAAGTTGTTCTTTGTTTTTGTTTGTGTTTGTGGTTGACTGTCGTCCTTAAATGCTACTTTGTCCTGTTTGATTTTTATATCTACTTTAAAGAAAGAATAAAGACATATGACGTAACAACCGCGAAAAGGGTCCGCCATACTTATTAGGCAATGATTTCATTGAACCAAGCAAAAGTGAATGGAGTGTACCATGTATTCTAGTTTTAAAACCGTATCATACTTAACGGATGTGTATTAAATATAGAAAAATCAATAGTGTCACACAAATGTATTCATTTCCAAGTCCACGAATTGATGACAAAATTGGAAATGCCAAATACATTGCAAAATTTGATCTTCTTAAAGGATGTTGGCAAGTACCTCTCACAGAAAGAGCAAAAGAAGTCTCTGCATTTGTTACTTCAGATGGACTATTTCAGTATAAACTGATGCTTTTTCGAATGAATAAATCACCATCAACGTTTAAATGTCTAGTCAATATGTTAATATCTGATCTAGATGGATGTGACGCGTATATTGATGGCGTCATTATTAACAACAACACATTGGAAGACCGTCTGCGGACCATATGACGTTTCTTCGACCATCGAAAAGATGCGAAGTTAACAATCAACCTCAACAAAAGTGAATGTTGTCGTATTGAGAACATGAAGTTGGACAGGGTCAGGTTAAACATATTGAAGCTAAGGTTAAGGCTATCTCTCAATTTCCTGTACCGACTTGTAAAAAGCAACTGATGCGTATTCGTGGACCGTATGGACATTTTGTCGTAATCTTTCAGTCCAACTTTTGACCATCTTGGACAGAAAAATGTCAACAGTCATTTGATAAATTAAAAGCCATACTTATGAATGCACCAGTGCTTTCAGCACCAAACTCTGATTTTAAATTTAAGTTAACTGTTGATGCAAATGATATTGGACATTCAAGAAGACAACAATGGTATTGACCTTTGAGTTTGTTATTTTCTAAAATGTTTAATAAACATCAGAAGAACTACTCTACTATTGAAAAAGAATGACTTTCTTTGTTTTTGGCACTACAGCATGTTGAAAAATGGTAAAAATATCGGACAGGGAAAGCAGCATTCAAGGACGACAGTCAACCACAAAACCCAAAAACAAACACGCAAACAGACAAACGAAAAGAAGTCTATTTAACTTCATCTGTTTCCCCGATAGTTGTATTCAGTGATCACAATCCCCTGACGTTTATTAATAAAATGAAAAATAAAATTCAGAGATTAATGAGGTGGAGTTTAATATTAATATTGAAATTAGAGATATCCACGGTGCATGATAAGAACGAATTTGCACGGATAAAAATCGATTCGGCTCTTAATCGCTACGGATGGGCACCTAATATTCACTGTTTTTTTGGGATAACCGAGGTAAGCCGTTTTTTTAGTGACCTTCTTCTATTACCGAATTATTTCCTAATTATACATACTTTTGTAATTTCAATGGATTCACGGAACATAATGAAGATATGTTCGCCTTATGAACACCACTGTCCACTGTTTGCGAAAAAAACACAATTTAGCTGTGTTTTTTTGCGATTCTGCTTGGGCAAAGGCGAGTATTGATCATTTGAAATGAGTTTTTTTCATCAGTTTATAGACGTTTTTAGATTTCATTTTTAGTTCAATTAATCGACTTTATTGTAATTAATGTTCTGTTTAATAGAAAAGTATAGACAATTCTTGTTGCATTGAGAAATCTTGCAATTTACGCATTTGATCGAGGCACCTAATCGTCCTGGATAGGGGCATCTCATTTGTTCAGTACTCGACCAATTTACGATATGTTTCTTTTTTTCCTTCGGATTACTTCATCGGGTGGTGGTAAGAGTCTCAGAGAAAACATTATACAGAGGCGCCGGAAGGAGTTAAACATTGGGGCGGAGAAGTTGGTTTTCCCCCCTCCTGCTGCTGGTGGTTGTGGATTTCCCCCGGAAAACATAGCACGAGATACATTCTTCATGTCACATATTAATCTAGCGACGCTCCGCACCGTAACGTTGTTGATGTCCTTAACATTGCCGTTTAGATGGATTCTCAAGGACTCAACCTGAGTTCTTAGGGCGGTCTTCTCAAGGTCACCGTTGTAGAAATCGATCCCAAAGTCGATATATCAGTGCAAACGTAAGATAAGATTTCGCCTTATAATGTAACGGTGTTATAAAAAATAAATATTTTAAACGGCCGTTTTTAAGAAAACTATAATAAATTGAAATTGAAACTTCTACGAAAATTGGTTCCTTTTCGAAATATTGGGGCGGCGACCTCTGCTCTTGCCGCCACAGCTCCGGCGCCTGTGTTATAAACAGAATTTGGTGTCTTACTGATAATATTTCGACCGTATAATCAAGCCGTGTTGTGTCACAACAGATGCAAATGATTAGTTTCGAAAATAATTCTTTTTTAAATGACTTGCAGTTTAAAATCGTAGATAATCATGCCCTTCCTGCCCGTATCTAACAGCGTGTTATGTATCAGGGGCGGATCCAGAGTGGGGTTGGGGAGGGGGTGGAGTGGGTTGGAAGTAATCATTTTCAAATGACTTACAGTTTAAAATCGTAGCTTATCGTGCTCTTCATGCCCGTGTCTAACAGCGTGTTATGATCCAGAGTGGGGTGGGGTGGACTAATCATTTTCAAATGACTTACAGCTTAAAATCGTGCTCTTCCTGCCCGTGTTATGTATCAGGGGCGGACCCAGAGGAGGGTGGGGATCCGACGTGCGCCCCCTTAAAACCTGAAAAAGTATGTTTACGCCCCCAAACGCCATAAAAAGAACTAGGCCTTCCCTTAAGTCAGACATAAAACATCATACACAATGTTAAAATTCTGGAACAATGACAAAGTAAGCCTTTACCTAGATACACATGATGGCAAGTTTCACACGGCACATACTTGATTGTTAAGGTAATTGCATCCATTTTGAATGTTTATTTAAATTTGAGATCAAGAGACTTCAAATCAGTATCTTTATTTATCATGTTTATTACATAACTTCCAGTGTGGGATTGTATTAAACCCACAAATATTTATCATATTGCACACGTGTAATAAATATTCAAAAGCAGGGCGAATACTAGATCTTTCTTTTCCGTTCAGCTCAATGTGCATTTAAAAAACCGGATTACGGAAATCAAAGAGGTAATATCGTTGGTCTATGTCGTACGGAGAAGATCGAGTCAATATATGACGTCATCATACGACAACCGTAAATATAGGCAACTACAATAACAGGGTTGGGGATGACGTGGTTTCAAAATGGCGGAAAGGGAAGAAAATCAGCCTGCTTCGAGGAAAGATTTGCTTGATTACTTCCTTACCACCGAACGGATTCTAATAAAATGTAGCTCAAAAAAGACGCCATTAAAAGCGCTTCATGCTGCTATGTCTATCTTTGCCAAAAGTTTCTTACTATCGATGGAGAATCGAGTACAGTTTTCGAGGAAATGATACTGGCGACGATATCGTTCACTTGCATCGTTATTTGTTCACTATTTTGTACAAATGCTCATTGTACAGCTTCCAGTTATGACAGAGAATTGTTTAACGACATAATATAGAACTATTCGCAAAAGTGTAATGAGTTTAATTGAAGTTTTTACCGAAATATCGCATAATTATGAAAATGATATCGTACAATTGTATATGCAACGAAGATATCGAACACTGTTGGGGCGTATGCAACAAAGATATTGAACACTGGCTGCATTTTCAGAAAATGAGTGCCTATATAATTATCCTCGGTGGTCAAGATGATGCTGTGTTTAAGTTTGCGACCAGAGGTGTTAGTCTATAAAACATTAATTTTCTGATTCTTTTTACACTCCCGCTTTCACAAAGTGAAGTGGGGGCTATATAGGATTCACGTTGTCCGTAACGTCCGGTCGCATCCCATCCCGTCCCGTCGCGTAACACATATCTTTTGTCGAGTCCCGTCGCGTCGCGTCCCGTCGCGTAACACATGTTTGAATACTTGCATATCTCAAACACTTTTTCATGGGTTGTTCCAAAACTTCATATACTCATAACAACTGATGACCTTATGTCCCTGTACATCACACATCATTGATTGCCTAATTTATTACAGAGTTATGGCCCTTTGTTTGTTTAACTTAGACTTTTCAACTCTAATATTGTATAATAATGACCTGTTATCTCATTTTTTCTCTAACATTTTCGAATTGATTGTTCCCAAACTTCATGTACACATAACAACTGATGAGTTGTTGCCCTTTGTTTGACTTATAATTTTCCACTTCACTTTAAAACTTTTCATGGATTGTTATTATTACACTTGACAGACAGTTTACATATGATGATATGTGTCTCTGCATCAAGTTTTTTTTTCGATTCAGCAAATTATGGATCTATATTTTATTTATTTATAATGTTTTCACATTTCTTTTTTTTTTTACAATTTTCCACTCTAATAATGTAAAAATAGTAATAACAAATGGATAATAAATACACTTGACATAACTTCACACGTGATGAAATAATGTGTCTCTCCATCAAAAGTTTCGATCAACATTGTCTTGACGGAATTATGGATCTTTGTTTTATTTAGAATGTTTACATTAAGAAAAACTAGTATTTTTGACATTTATAGCCATCTGTGAGCTTGCTGTCGAGTACTCAGACATGTCGTGGAGATAATAACTGTTGATCAAGGCTGTTCATGTCTCCTGCCAGAGGTGAAATATCATTTTATTACCATTAAAGAGTATGATAATGGACCTTTGGAAACGGCCGAACACGACAAGTACAAAATATTGCAGTCTCGGTTTGATTGAGACTGTTCATGGAAGGTAGTGAAATATGCTAGCTACCGCTCACGCCCTCAAGCCCCGGGTTGAGCAGAACTCAATATTCATAAAATCAATAGTACATCATTTAAACCATCCCGAAGATGGCATGCATATGGCGGTGGACATAGAGATTTTCCTCCTCCATGTCCAGAGGCGTATGGTCCCAGTATCTAACAAAATACTATGCCCAGAAGAGCGAAATAAATAAAGTGGAATTTAGTTGGGAGCAGCGGTTATGAAGCCTGCATATCACAAGTTACAGCCAAAAGACTAAATTAAAAAGCAGACAACATATCTTATGAGTGGTTAAACAATACCAGAGCCTTTTTCTTATTATTCTTATTTTCTTATTATTCCTGATTGTCCTCATGCTTATCGGCTATAGCAATACAGCGGCGGTATTCATCACCTTCAGTGATAGTTCTAGTTTGTTTTAGTGTGTTTTTTTTTTATAGTTTTACATCAAAATAATTATGATATTTTCCTTGAACGAGCCTCAGTCCACTGTTTTCCCTAGCAATTATGGATTCGAAACCAGGGACGTTATATACATGGCGACTTTGACGAACACACTACTTACAGTATCGGCCGTGTTATTGATCGACCAGGTAAGCAGTTTGTTTTTATTCGTATTACATTCATCTAAAACTAAACACTTTGGATGTTGTGGTTGTAAAGTATTTTCTAAAACGCAATGCTTACGTTCGCATTTGTCCTTTGTCTGCGTTTTATGCGTGGTGGGCAGATGAACGGATAATAATTTGATATATTTCAACGGGAAATTTATGAATGTTCCTTGTTCTTTGTAATGTCCGTGAAATATGTGTGGGTGTGGTGGGTATGCGTGGGGGTGGGGGGGGGGGGAGATTTGATTAACTGTTGATAAAGCCAGTCGATTGATTCAGTTTGAAACCTTTGTTTTTCCTTTGTGTTTTTCTTCTGCAAAGGGAAAGGTAGCTCTTTCACCTCTTACCCATTTTATAAAGTAACATGACAATATAAGGATTAAATGAAATACATATCCTAATTATAAGAGTATGAGAGTGGACCTTTGGAAACGGCCGAACACGATGAATACGAAACATTGCAGTCTCGGTTTGATTGAGACTGTTCATGAACGGTAGTGAAATATGCTTGCTACCGTTCACGTCCTAGCCCCGGGTTAAGCAGAAATAAATATTCATAAAATCAATAATACAGAATGTTAACCATCCCGAAGATGACTATATATGGCAGTCAACATGCTACTGTGTTATTATTCCGTGTCCAGTGGCGTATGGTCTCAATATCGAACACAATTCTATGCACGGAAGCGCGAAATAAAGCCAAAATGGAATTTAGTTGGGAGAAGCGGTTATGAAGCCTACGCATCACAAGTAACAGTTAAAAGACTAAATTAGAAAACAGACAACATATCCTATGGGTGGTTAAGCAAAACCCAGAGCCTTTATTGACCGGAGTAGTGGAACCACAGAATTTACTTTTGCATTGCTATGAAAGAGATTGCATGTTGAGTCTTTCACCAGATACTCTGGCATATGTAATCGAAGCCTTTAATGACACCTCTCGATATCTGCGTGACATATTGAACATTGACAATCCTTTCTTTTATACTATGGTTAATGCTATCTATTTCAAAGAACTTCAACAAAACAAATCTAATATTTTGACACTGTCGCCTTTTTTCCTGATTTACTTTTCTCTATTGAAAATGGAGAAATATTAAGTAAAATCTATGGCAAGAGAGATAATTGTAATATTGATATTGTTAATTATCCCCACTTAGATGGGGATGTTTCCCGAGCTTCTTCTTATGGGGTTTATGGTTCTCATCTTATTCGTTTTTTCTAGAGCTTGTATCGAGTTGAGGGCTTTAATATTCGTTAGCTGTGTATACCTAACAAGCTATTCCATCATGGCTACCGTTACCATAAACTTCGTAAAACTTTGCAAAGTTGTTTTATCTTAACAATAAGACAAACTGGTCCTATAGAAATCACAGTAACCAAACGCAATAGCACCGTGGATCCGCACTGTACCACAAACAAAGAACAAATTAACTATCCAATGCAAATGACAATACTGTAGATCCGGTATTATTTGCGAGGTTTTGTTTTCGCTAATATTCGCGAAACCACTGTCTTGCGAATTCATAAACTCCCGGATAATGAACTCGAAAGTGTATCCGAAAGATCAACAATTCGAAATTAAGTCGATTTAAATTTCGGCGTATACTTTTAAGAAATACTCATTTGTTTCTGTTTACTGCACTGGTAATTATATTTATATTAAATATCAGTCAACGAAAAAGCGTTACAACTCATTTTCAATGCAATCAATAAAACCTTTACAATTACGTCGACACATTGTGTCACTAGGTGGTGTAGGAGCTTTTTTCTGGCAGGGACTGTCGCGGACTGGCTTAAGAACAGAACAGAACAGAACAGAACAGATATTTTATTAGGATTTGTACATAGTACATCATCATACAAACATTACATACAAATACATTAAACATATAGTCACGTAATAGATATAAAAGATTTTCTTTTACAAATAAGTGTTGAATTATATTACTTTAGTTCACATTTGTAATACAATATTCCTTAAAGATTATGAAATTTAATAGAATGAGAATGAACAACATGCTTAAACATTTAAAATTGATTTTCTTATTTCTAAGGCTTCCTTGGTATATTTTGAAATTTTATATAATACAGTTTTATTATGAGAGCTAATCAAATCTAAAAACTTGAACATTGATGGTCTTTGGTAATAATACTTTTTCAAATACTGCTTACGCAAATCTACAAAACATGGACATATACATATAAAGTGAAACTCATCTTCTATATCGCCTGAATTACAACAAAGGCAATATCTTTCATTTTTTGGTATTCTATTTCTATCATAACGCCCAGTTTGAATTCTAAGAGGATGAACAGAAAGTCTTAGTCTAGTATAAAACAATCTCAAATTACAAGGTAATATATCAAGATAGTTTTCATAGTCAAATTGCATTTTTACTAAGCTATAGTTTTCAAGAACTGTACTATTTTCTATAGAACTAAACCATTCCTGAATAAAATTATCAATAACTATTTGCTTAAAAATATTTGGAAATACTTTGGGGTTTACAAAATGATTGTTCTCAAATATATCGGTAAATCCGTAATTATTTAACATGGTTTTAACGTTTGATACCCAGTTCTTACATCCTTTATTACATTAAGTGGTGGTGTGGTTTGCGGACTTCGTGGAATACCTGGTCGTGATCGTTTTCATGCGGTCTTTGTTGAGCTTGTTGGAAAGTTTGTCGGGAGAGTTTGTGGCCCTGTCGTTTTGCAACGTGCTGCATGTTTAGTGGTGGACCCATTTACAGTTTGTCATTTTTTTCTTCTTTGATTGTGCGATGACCGGTCTTATTTTGGACACTATGACGACGTCTCCTAAATCCTCATAGGACGGTAGCGTTTGACGTTTGTCTTTAAACCTGTCTTGTCGTACACTTTACGGTTTGACTTCTGTCAAATCATTGAATACTTACTTTGTGGCTTTCTAGTTGTTGTTTTTTTATTATATATACATGATCATTGATGCGCTTTACTTAAATTGCCTATCAATGTTGCCTTGTTTGTTAGAGATTACAACCTGGCGGGGACATTTTTATGTACACTGTCCCGTTTATTGAGAAGACACTAGGGTAAGAGTGACGTTTAGTGCAACCTAGAACCTGGTTTAAACCCCCATCGGCCTTTTTGCCAGTGACCATTTGAAGCCGTTAGCCCTATTTTCAACCCTTTTGTGTTTGTGACGTCTTATATTGACTTGTATTCATCTTTAAAGTTGTTCTTTGTTTCTTTGTGTTGACTGTTGTCCTTGAATGCTACTTTTCCTGTTCGATTTGTATATTTTCTTTTAGTTTAATAGATATTGTAATTGATGGGCTTCCGTGCTATAAACAGGAATCCGATGGCGGAAGTCGTCCGAATCAAAATATTGAGAGTTAAATCTAAGTATAAAAATATAACTATTTACGTTTTCCTTGGACGCGATTTCATGAACACGCAAATAAATTAGAGACCCACTGATTCGGGAACTTAAAATCACGCCGAAATAATGTGATCTACAGTTCACAACACAAAGAGTGGTGAAGTCATGGTTACCGACTTACCTGACTTCTATGGTGATGTGATTTACAAACTTCGTAAGATTCGTGGTCCTGATCACTTTCATACTATCTTTGTTAAACTTGTTAGTATAAAAATATAACTAATTACGTTTTCCTTGGACGCGATTTCATGAACACGCAAATAAATCAGAGACCCACTGATTCGGGAACTTAAAATCACGCCGAAATAATGTGATCTACAGTTCACAACACAAAGAGTGGTGAAGTCATGGTTACCGACTTACCTGTCTTCTATGGTGATGCGATTTACAAACTTCGTAAGATTCTTGGTCATGATCACTTTCGTGCTATCTTTGTTAAACTTGTTAAAAAGTTTATCAAACGAGGTTATGACCTTATTATTTTGCAACGTACTGCATGCTTGGTGGTGAACCCTTTTGCAGTTCGCCATTATGCATTCAGCTGTAATTGTACGATGATCGGACAGGCTGTGGACCCTAAGATGAAGCCTACCTAAAGCCCATTGGGACGGTGGCGTTTGATGTTTGTCTATGATCTTTCTTGTCGTGCCCTTAATGGTTTATTCTCCTGTTGCTCTGGCTTCTGCCAAGTCATTGAGTACCTTCATTGTGGTTTTCTAGGCTATTGTTGTTTTGTATTATATTTACACGAGCATATTTGTGTTTTACTTATATTGCCTATTGGTGCTGCCTTGTTGGTTAGAGATTAGATCATGGCGGAGATTTACACTGTCCTGTTTTAATGGGATGACAGTAGAGTAAGTGTGAGGTTTGGTGCACCCTAGAACCGGTTTAAACCCCTAGTGGCCTACTTTGCCTCTGACCGTTCCAAGGCGGTAGCCTATTGTCAACCCTTTTGTGTTTGTGATGTCGTTTGCATTTATTATTACTTTTGCCTTATTGTTTGTCTGTTTGCGTGTTTGTTTCTGTTTTTTATGGTTGACTGTCCTCCTTGAATGCTACTTTCCCTGTCCGATCTTTTTATATTTCTTGGAACGGTCAGTAGGCAATATGGCCCACTGGTTAGCTTAAACCGATTTTAAGTGTAAACAACCTCGCTATTATCGTGTCTTTACCACTCAAATTGACATGACAGTGTAAATAAAAGTACATCCATCAAAGGAAATCTCTAACAATAAAGTCCACATCCAGAGAAATTAGGAAACGATACACGTATATGTTATTGTAAAGATACATAAAGGAAAACATAATTAGAAACAACTGAGGACGTATCCACAATTGTACTGAACAACCACAGCAGCTGCAGCCAAAGAGAAAACCCATCAAGGATTTCTCTATCTTCACCACTCTTTGTGTAGTTGCCCGTTTAATTGTATAGTTAATTTACTCTATATGATATAGTGCGGATCTACGATGCCTTTGCGTTAGAGTGCTGTAATTTCTATAGGACCATTGCTCTCATTTTTGATGATGACCTGGATACGTTGACCACACCAGACAGACTAAGAATGACTTATAGCCCAGTGGAAATGTTGCCGCTGACTGTTCTAAGGCGGTTCATCTATTGTTAATCATGTGTTTTATATCGAATACTCTGCCTCTAGTAATCCATTTCTTATGGTTTGAATGCGCGTTTGGGTTGAATATATTACGTGAATGCTACATTTTCCTTTTCTGACGTAATGACTGACGAATGATCGGACATATTTGGGACGTCGTGTACGTCAGTGTGACCCTATCCAAAGTGTTCAAGACCTTGCAGCAGCACTTGTCCGCGAATGGAACGTATTAGCTCCAGACTTCGTCAGTCGTTACGTCAGAAGCATGCGACGTCGCATTATTTCATGTATTCGGTGTAACGGTGGACACATGAGATATTAGCGAGGTTTTGAATATTTTTCTGTGTGAACTTAAACTTAAACTGCTGAATCTGTGCTATTGTCGTTACCTTTACATTTGTTAAGTTTTCGTTTTCACAACTATGCTTTTAAACTGTGATTTTTTTTTTTTATTATTCGGTATATTTCGATGACATTTTGTGTGAACATCAAACAAAGACGTTATTAAACGAAAAGCATGCTACAATTGTTAGTTCTTTCTTACTGTCTAAGTATATATACGAATCGTATTACAGGTTATTGAATCTGTTTAGCAAAACAATAAATACTGAAAATACTTGGAATGACAATAACACAACAACCACTTCCAAACAAATACTGTGACAATAACAATTGTTTATTTCATATTTTTATACTGTTTTCGATATATATGAATTGTTTGATTATATTTGTCATTGTAATCATGTTATTGCTATAGCGCTGGATGGAATTCGTATATTTTCGCTTATTTTCATGTTTGTGCGGAGGAGTATGTGGGACCCAAATGATCTACGTATGGTGTCGACGTCGGTTGACTTCAATATACAAGTAAAGCGATTGTTTACCATTCGTTACAATAAAGATAAATACAAATTTCAAACCAAGTTGATATCAACATGGAATATTTTTAATAATAATGTAAACAACATTGTGTCATCCAAGGTCATCAATTTATAATAAGTAACATGGAAGTTTCTGGATGAGTAAATATAATTTGCATTTTACATCACGTTATGTTATTGTGGTTATGATGTGAAATATCATATGACTCATTCAAGGTTATCGGAATATTCTAAAGCTTCTATGACCTTCTATGAGGCATCATATGACTATTAAGGTTATTTAAAATTACTGGTTTATCTTATTGGACTATTCTAAATGTTCTATGACATTCTAAGACAGTATAAATACAGCATTTTGGGGTTGTTGTTTGTTTCAGTATTCAGAGTTGAGTATCTGGTTCAGTATTTTAATTAAGTAATATACTTAAAATTCAGTATAAATTGAAAATATTGGAAATAACGTCAAAATACTAGTGCGCCGTTTAAATAATAATGTACTATTTAATCAGATCTAGAAAATGGACCACAAACTCTATACGTTTTATATCACTTTTGCCTTATCTAACCATAAGCTACAGAACATGCATTTGTGTCACTTGCAGGCGATACGAGATGATATGTCTAAACAAAACTGTGAACAGAAGATGTGTAACATGACTCGTATCTGCACGACGTTAGGCAAACCTCGCTTGAATAAACTATGTTATGGAAAACTTTTCAAAAGTAATTATGAATTTAATACATTGTATATCCCAAGCCGATATGCGCACTATTTACACATTTTAGTTTAGTGTGTACGCTACATTTGATCTGTCTTTTACAAAATATAAATAAAATAGACATAAGTTTATTATTTCACTCTTGTGTGCGTTTGAAAAAGCCTCGGTTTTGAACGGCTAAAGTAAAGATCACATAAATTAAATGTTAACGACTGTGAAAACTGTTTGAAATATATTGCTAGAATATGAAAATACACTTGAAAAACCTAACATCAATACTTAAAATGTGTGCTTCGATCAAGATAACAAATATATCGATTTTAATTAAAATGGAGCATTGTACGGAAGCACACTCGTACAATCCACACCCTTCTCTGCAAATAAAACTGTTTTAAACTGTATTTACGTTTGATGAATATATTCTGGATTCGCCACTCTCGCAAATAATACAGCGAAACGAAGCACAAATATAGGTGAATGTATTTGTTTTGTTGTCATAACGAACCCGAAGGTGACATTCAATCGCATATTTGCTGAATGAATTTAAAAGTAGTGTTATGCCTCGCATATTTTAAAGTGTTAATTTTTATGATTTTTAGCCAAGTGAAATCACCTATTGATACTTCAATGCATAGTTTTGTAAAATGCATGTTTTTTTTATTTTATTCTTTAAATACATCAATACTGCTTCGTCTTTTACAATTATAAAATGTATAAAACGAAACCTACCCTTAACATGTGCTCGTATCATCGTAATTGCCTATTTAGTCCTAGTTTAGATCAAACTGGGCGCCGTGAATGCGCACGCTCGATTTCTGTGTATCTCGTCATAGCTAGGCGCCCTGCCGTAGTTCGTCCGAAGGTTGTCTGTCCTTGGAAGTTCACAAATATTTCTCCCTATATATAATTTTGCTTTGTGAATGTGAATCTCTTACGAGATCCCAAATTTCGAGTTGTATTGTGAGTTCAAATTATCTCCCTTTTAATATATTTACTGAATTCACAGTATCTCTAAGATCTGGCACCTTTCGTTGTCACTGTCTCCATATAGCTATGTGTGGTTGAATGCTTAAATGTGGCCCACTCATATGAGCTATAATTGTATGTATGTATGCGTCTAGATGTTAATATGTCTCCAGACGAGTGGGTTATGCTGTAGAGATACAGTTCATCAGCGTGTGTTGCAGCTATTCTTTTTAGGAAGTGAATGCATACTCTTGATTTCTGTGTATCTCGTCATAGCTAGGTGCCCTTCCGTAGTTCGTCCGAAGGTTGTCTGTTCTTGATAGTTCACAAATATTTATCCCTGTATATAATTCTGCTTTGGGGATGTGAATCTCTAACGAGATCCCAAATTTCGAAAGTTGCCGTAGTGAATTCAAATTATCTCCCTTTAATATATTTACTGAATTCACAGTTACCCCAAGATCCGGCACATGTCATTGTCACTGTCTCAATATAGATGTGTGTGATTGAATGCTTAAATGTGGCCCACTCATATGAGCTATAATTGTATGTATGTATGCGTTTAGATGTTAATTGTGGCTCCAGACGAGTGGTTTATGATGTAGAGATACAGTTGATCAGCGTGTGTTGCAGCTATCCTTTTTAGGAAGTGAATGCATACGCTTGATTTCTGTGTATCTTGTCATAGCTAGGCGCCCTGCCGTAGTTCGTCTGAAGGTTGTCTGTCCTTGGTTGTTCACAAATATTTCTCCCTATTTCTCACTATATATCTACGCCCATTTCTGGAGTATGTATATATCCCGAACAAGGCGTAAAAATGCCGAAGGCACTTTAAATAACTGTGTTGATTTAAGCATTGTTTGTTTAGATCATTTGTCTCCCATTTATATATACAGAATGAGAGAGAGAGAGGGAGGGAGAGAGAAAGAGTGAAAGAGAGAGAGATAACGAGTTCTTGTTACATATTTTCAAATTTCTCCTTTCATACACTTTTTACTATGGTGACGTGATTTGCAAACTTTGTTAGATCCTTGGTCATAATCACTTTCATACAATATGTATTAGCGTTGTTAAAACGTTATGACCCTATCATTTGGCACTGCATGTTTAGTGGTTGACCCACTTACAGTACGCCACTCTGTTTCCTTCTTTGATTATGCGATGAACGGACAGAGTTTGGACCCTTGGGTGACTTCTACATGAATCTTCAAATGGCGGTAACATTGATGTTTGTCTTAAATCCTGTATTGTCGTAACAGTAATGGTTTGTTCACTTGTTCCTCTGGCTTCTGCCAAGTCGTTGAGACTTGCTTTGTGGCTTTCTAGGCATTTGTAAGTTTATATTTATTTATACATGATTATCTATGTGCTATACCTATATTGCCTATTAATGCTGCCGTGTTTGTTAGAGGGATAGCCTAGCAGAAATTTCTCTATTAACACTGTCCCGTTTAAATTGGATGACAACAGGGTAAGAGCGAAGTTTGTTGCACTCTATAATCGTGTTAATATCCCAGAGGCCTTTTTACAACAGACCGTTCCAAGGCGGCACATCTACTGTCAACCCTTTTGTGTTTGTGGTGTCACTTACTTTGCTTCTAATTTTCCTTGTGATTATTGTTGCTTCTAATGCGCGTTTTTGGCTGACTGTGTTCTGTAAATGAATGCTAATGTATACATTTCCTGTTTGACTTTTATACCTACTTTAGCGAAAAACGACGGACAAAGTGCCTTACATAAGCCCTATTATTTCTCTTCATCGTTTTATTTTAATATTGTTAATAATAATTCAAATCAGACTGTATGAGAACATTTATTGAGAATAACCAACCACCTTGTTTCATGGAATTTAATTACCACAACATATAAATATGTTTTAAAGACATTTGTCCTGCTATATTCGAATTTATTTTGACATCTTGTCGCGAGCATCTTATCAAATTATGTCAACAGTAGTGGCGTTTAATTATGGTATTCTTAATTGGAGGGTTAAATTGTGGAGTTTAAACAACGTTTTCATTGACTGATCGATTATAATCCCCATTGTAATGCAATTATAATTTAATGGAAAATTAATGATGTTAAAATAGTATGCATGCAGTCGATTCAATTACGCAAAACACTTATTATCAAATACTGTAAAACGTTAAGCAATATATACATTGTGATACGGAGTATAAAGGGTGACTTACATTGACATTATTTCGATTGTTGAGCAAGGATTTTATAACAAAAGAACGTCCATTGTTTGTGTATGTTGAGTTTAATTTTAGGGTCAATGCACTTGATGCAGATTATAATCTGTTTTAAGCATAATCCATTAATTGTGCTGTAAATTCATAATGTAACTATCGTCGGCGCAACATTCATATACTTTTTCATTCCAAAATGCTTCCGTTATAAAATATCTGCTTCACTATAGGATTTTGCGACGGTATATCAGTCGTTTAATGGTTGCAAATTTTGTTTTATGGTGCGCGTTAGAAGAGCGTTAAACACGATTTGCGACCGTTAACCCACTGATATACTGTCGCAAAAGTCGACATTTCCATACTGGTTAACCCATTTCTAACGCATTTCAGTGTCTTTTGGCAGTTTTTCTCACAAACGCTTCCAACTAAAGCTAGATGACGTTATGTTCTGAAGGTTTAACGTCACATGACTGGATTTGCGACGGGTTATGCATTATTTAAAAGTCGCAAATTTGTGAACGTCAACTAATCGGATTGCAGGATTTTGGTCAAGTCCGTTAGAAGATATATTCTTCCCAGGTACGACTTGCTCCTTATAAAATGAACTTTACTGTTGTATACATGGTAGTAATTTATATGGGGCTATACGGATTTTATAACTACGTTTTGTGTGACCGAAGTACATATTTATTGGAATATATATAATTCTACACCTGATATCCGACTTCAATAAGTAATGGGGGATAATTCCCTAATGGCAGAAATTCGTGAATAATTACCTAATTTACCGGCAGTTATTTGAAACTTGTTTTAAAATTGCAAATTATTGATTAGTTATAAATTACTTTAAAATAGTCTCCAGTCCCTTTAAATGCAAACGTACTTTGTCATTCGATAACATCATTACAATACAAACACAGGAGATTTGAAATCTACAGTATTTTAAAGCAATACTATTTTGATATAATCTACTATCTGAAACAATGTAAAATCATCATAAACAAAATTAATGTACTGTTTTGTAGCATATATTTACTATGACATGATTATTATTTTACGATAAAAACTGGAATTTATTTTATACGACAAAATATAAACATAGTGTTTTATTTGAAAAACAGTTATTTAACATTTTCTAAAACACTTTCCTTATGTACGATACTTCTGCAATCCATGTTTTTCCAACGGCGTGTACAGCTATAATATATTATGAAAGGAGAAATTGTGAAATCACCGAACACGATAAATACAAAAAATATAGCAATCTCGGTTTGAGACTGTTCATGAACGGTATTGAAAGTGATTGCTACAGTTCACGCCCTCTAGCCCCAGGTAGAGTAAGAGTCAAAATGTCAATAGTACGAACCGTTAAGCCTTCCCAAATATGGTATACATATGACGGTGAACATGGAACCTTCAATGTGGTATTTTAATACCAGTCCATGGCCAGCGGCGTATGGTCCCAGTTTCTAACAAGAATTTAAATAGAATTTATTTCGGAGCAAAGATTATGAAGTCTGCGTGTCACATGTAACAGACAAATACTACCAGCCGAATTACGTAAGAGGTATTATATATTTATTAAATTCCGACGAGAATGGATCTTGTATTTTTTGGAATGAAGTAAAATAAATGCAGGAACTCTTTTTTAAATTAGAACAGAAGTGTTTTTTCTGTTGTTTTTTTATATAGTGTTATCTTTTGAATCATTTATGGTGCGATCTGACGGACGGTTGTCTTATTGGTATTTATGTTAGGAGTGTGTGTTGTCTTAACATATTGGCTGACCATGTCACGTAGAGTTAGAAACCTTTTTTTGTCATAAAGTCGTCATTTTAAAAGTAGTCATTTATTTTGAAATGAGTTACTGTAGGAACAATTTTAAGCTTTATTGTTGAACTTCCGTTTGTTGATGACCTCGGGCATTCGTTGATTTACATATACAGTTTATATTACTACTATATCATCCCTTATTTTTTAATAGTTTTATCCTGATATATTTACATTAATTTTTAATTAATACTTCATTTATTCATATTTTGTCAGTTTTTGCGCACAATATGACCTATTTATGTGTCGACGTGCCGTAAAACAACATTCATTCATTCATTAATTCGACCAAAATCATATTTTCAGATTGTCTTCAAAGGGACAAACAAATAACCATGCCAGGTTTCAAGTATATATCCTAAAGACACAGAAGTATGTCAGGTTGACTTTTGTGTTGGCCTACATTTTAGTTCTATTTTAGAAATGAGGTCACATTAATTATTTCTAAGCATAGTTCTAGAAAATGGATGTCTTAAAAGTAGACATTTGACCTAGAAAAGCATGTCACTGACCTACGTTAAGGTAATTGACTTACTAGTAAGATAAATTGTACATCATGCATGTAGTCATACGTATTGAACGATTGTGGTTTTATGTTTGGGTGACATTTCAGAATGAAATATAACCAATTTTGAGGATAAAGTATGCGAACTTTTAACCCGATATCTTAAATGTTTTCGCATAACCATGATAACTCACAATAGTTGTGATTGTATATACGGAAATGTCTACACAAACAATAGTATCAGTATACACAATAGTATTAATATGCATATTATCAACCCAATTTAAACATCTGACAGACGACACCAATACTTCGGCAACTATATCGCAACTACCGCAAACATTTAACAATGATCGTTTTTCAACGATCAGTTGATAGTCGTCATTTTATATTTCTGGGTGTAGACTTTTAATGGGTATTCATTGGGAGTTGTGTGTCCTGTAGTTTAGATGTCCTGCTCAGACATGCCCATGCTGTTTAGATATTTAGGATATATATACAATGCTGTATTGTACAAAAGCATCGTTAATTCGTTACTACGGACTGATGACAGATATTATAAATTATACTAATAGGTGTCCAATCAGCACAAAGGTTACCCAAGTTCCTATCGCGCACTGTATAGCTGACAGCAATACTAGGGTTATGTGATACCATAGGGAAAAGATATGGAAAGCCTCGGCTGCCTTCTGTTGGCCTTTTTCATTATGTGTAGTACGCTTTGTAAGTCGTCTTGTGCATTTTCTAAGTGAGTACCTTCATTGTGGCTTTCTAGGCTATTGTTTTTTTTGTATTATATTTACACGAGCATATTTGTGTTTTACTTATATTGCCTATTGATGCTGCCTTGTTGGTTAGAGGTTAGATCATGGCGGGGATTTCTTTATTTACACTGTCCTGTTCTAATGGGTTGACGGTAGGGTAAGTGTGAGGTTTGGTGCACCCTAGAACCGGTTTAAACCCCCAGTGGCCTACTTTGCCACTGACCGTTCCAAGGCGGTAGCCCTATTGTCAACCCTTTTTGTGTTTGTGATGTCGTTTGCATTTATTATTGCTTTTGCCTTCTTGTTTGTCTGTTTGCGTGTTTGTTTCTGTGTTTTGTGGTTTACTGTCCTCCTTGAATGCTGCTTTCCCTGTCCGATCTTTTTATATTTCTTTTGTTATCTGCATTTTGTAAGTTGTGATGTGAATTTCGTAAGTTGTTATGTGCATTTGTAAGTTGTCTTGTGCAAACTATAAGTCGTTGTGTGCATTTTCTAAGTTGTCTTGTGCATTTTCTAAGTTTTTATGTGCATATATAAGTTGTTATGTGCTTTTTCTAAGTTGTTATGTGCATTTGTTAAATTGTCTTGTGCACTTTCGAAGTGGTTATGTGCATTTTTTAAGTTGTCTTGAGCATATTCTCAGTTGTTATGTGCACTTTTTATGTTGTCTTGTGCATTTTTCAAGTTGTTATGTGCATGTCGTAAGTTGTTATGTGCATTTTCTAAGTTGTAATATGCATTTTATAAGTTGTCTTGTGCATATTCTAAGTTTTTATGTGCACTTTTTATGTTGTCTTGTGCATTTTTGAAGTTGTTAAGTGTATTTTCTAAGTTGTCATGTGCATTTTCAAAGTTGTCATGTGCATTTAGTAAGTTGTTATGTGCTTTCGTAAGTTGTCTTGTGCAAATTACAAATCGTCGTAGAGCAGACTTTTTATCGGAATACATTTTGAAGGAAACACCGGTAACAAGAATTGCAGCACGGCTGCTAGTAAAAATGTTGGACAATTCTGAACAATATATTATTATTTCGGGGGTCAAGCTAGGGCAGAAGGAGAGTACAGCGAAGTGGGAAATTCATAATTATTTATATTGGTTTAATAAAACTGGATGAATGATTTATATATGTTGTCAATTGTTATTTAAATATATGATATATCTAGGCCTGTTGTTTCATTTCAAATTAAAGTGTTTTTTTAATTTCATGTTTTAATAATTTAATTTTGAGTGGTCATATTCCCCATCCGACGGACGAGGCTAATGAAAAGCGTCTTGCTGAAGAACACAAAGACGAAACTCAGTGGAGATGGTGAGGCTTTACCCCGGGTTCAGCGGATTTCAAACTCAGCGGTTGTCTATAGGGCCACGCCAGCCCCTTTATAAATTATGATGCGGTATTTAAAATATTCCTTTAAACATTTTAACGAAATTAAGACCAGACGCTCGTTTGCCGCTCGCAATCATCTTGTGTGTGTTTGGATGACGGGGACTACAACTGTAAATAATTAAACCTTTTGTGAGATACACACACCTTGTTAAATTGCTGTTATACACCGGCATTATTTTGGCGTTTACAGCACCATTTCGCCATGTTTACCACACTGTCATAAAATTGTTATAACATATGAATTTGTAAGCGATTTGGGGCTCCGCTTCTAGAAGCTTATGGCAGTATGTGATCTATGAATTTTTTTAATGTTCGGGGTCTCGCTTCGTGCGAATTGAAAACGTCAACTAAGGTCAGGTACGAAATTGAAGAACAGGACGAATCATGGCTTACCAAAATATTATTGTTTTATTTAATGTTCGGGGCTTCGCTTCGGGCGAAGTTCAATACTTTGTATTTATTAAATGATCATGAATAACATACGTTTATTCCGGACTACATGTACAGTAACATAGCTAGGCCCAAATGACAGCATAGGCCTATCTGTGGCTCGTTTGTCGAGCTTTGCTAGTCTGTATTGTTTTCACGACTTTCGCGAAAGTTTACTTGGTGGATTTTTTTGACGTTTTACGTTAATCGCCGCCATAACCGAAAAAGTGATTACTAGTGGACAACTTCGAGAATTGTCCAAAAAATGGCGGCTCCAGGAGCGGACGATATGCTCTGCCTACTTTAAAAATTGAACTAGGTACATTATACAATAAATTCTTAGAACAGAAAATTGATTTCAAAATGTGTAAGGGATTGTATGACATGGAGTTAATAAATCTTGGTCTGAAAACAATATATCGGGTCTCAGGTGGCAGTATCAGGAGGTGTGGTACAGGAGGCCGTGGGTACGAAAGACAAAGGACGGGGGCCGGGAGACAAGGGGGTGGGGTCGGAGGACAAGGGGACGGTGGTCGGGAGAGAAAGGTTGTCTTGTGCATATTCTAAGTTGCAATGTGCATTTCGCAAGTTGTTATGTGCATTTTTTAAGTTGTCTTCTGCATTTTCCAAGTTGCTATGTGCATTTCGTAAGTTGTTATGTGAATTTTCTAAATTTTTTTGTGCATTTTTTAAGTTGTCTTGAGCATATTCTTAGTTGTTATTTGCAAGGAGACGGTGGTCGGAAAAGAAAGGTTTCCAAGTTGTCATGTGTATTTTGTAAGTTGTTATGTGCATTTCGTAAATTGTCTTGTGCAAACTACAAGTCGTCGTTGAGTAGACTTTTCATCGGAATAAATTTTGAAGGAAACACCGGAAAAAATGGCGGCTCCAGGAGCGGACGATATGCTCTGCCTACTTTAAAAAAATTGCGAAATGCACATTACAACTTACGAAATGCACATGACAACTTGGAAAATGCACATGACAACTTAGAAAATGCACTTAACAACTTAAAAAATGCAATAACAACTAAGAATATACACAAGACAACTTACAAAGCGTACTGCACAAAATACAAAAGGCCAACAGAAGGCAGTCAATGCTTTCCATAAAAATAGCTAGATGTATTAAGTTGTTATTGTTTGTTCTTGTAGTTGAAGATATCATATATCATGGACACTATTGTTAACCTCACGTGTGCCAATATTGAGATTTTAGACACGTTTGTGTCATAACATAACAACTTAGAACATGCACATAACAACTTACTAAATGCACATAACACAGTACGAAACGCACATTACAACTTAGAAAATGCACATTCAAGAAAACTTCGAAAATACACATAACAACTTAGAATATGTACAAGACAATTTAAAAAGTGCACATAACAACTTAAAAAATGCACAACACAACTTAGAAAATGCACATATGCACAAGACAACTTAAAAAATGCACATAACAATTTACGAAATGCACATAATAACTTAAAAAATGCAAATAACAACTTACTAAATGCACATAACAACTTAGAAAATGCACAAGACAACGTAAGAAATGCAGATAACAACTTAGAAAATGCAAAATTAAACTTAAAAAATGCACATAACAGCTAAGAAAGTGCATGAGACAACTTAGAACATCCACATGACAACATAGAAAATGCATATAACAACTTACTAAATGCACATAACAACTTATGAAATCCACAAGACAACATAGAAAATGCACATATCAATTTACGAAATGCACATGACAACATAGAAAAGCCACATTACAACTTACTAAATGCACATAACAACTTACGAAATGCACATGACAACATAGAAAAGCCACATAACAACTTACTAAATACACATAACAACTTACGAAAAGCACATGACAACATAGAAAATGCAAATTACAACTACCGAAATGCACATAACAACTTACTAAATGCACATAACAACTTAGAAAATGCACAAGACGACTTACAAAGCGTACTGCACAAAATACAAAAGGCCAACAGAAGGCAGTCAAGGCTTTCCATAAAAATAGCTAGATGTATTATGTTGTTATTGTTTGTTCTTGTAGTTGAAGATATCATATATCATGGACACTATTGTTAACCTCACGTGTGCCAATATTGAAATTTTAGACACGTTTGTGTCGAATTCGCGAATGAGCCCTTTGTTATGTTATAATTCAATGTCTCTGGTTTACCGTACCAGGGCTCTACCAACTGAGCTATCGAGGATATACGGTTAGAAATCGATTATTCACCATTTAACTGTTGCCGGTTACATACTATTGAATATAATTCGATATGCCTAACCATTCATATAACATTCAATAAATCTATGCTATGACAGAAAGCCATAACTAATAGAGTCCGGAGAAAATAAAATAACGCACCCTCTCCCCTCCCCTAACACACACACAAACACATGTACAAACACACACACACACACACACACCATACACAAACACACACCATATACACACGCCTGTGGTGAGACGTATAGACGAAAAACAACCCGTTTGTATTACAATATCAACAATACAGTAAGGCACACAGACATTGCTGGTTCAAAACAAAAACGATCGAGTAACTTATTAAAGTTATTCGCAATACAAGTCATAATAAACGGATTTAATAACGGAATGCATACTTTACAAACATGGTTCACCAATACTTCTCATGTAACAACCTTTAAGGTCATTGCTATCAATGGTAGTCAATTATTTGATTAAAGATGTAATTGGGTATGTGTGTACTTTAGACGTTATACTGTAAATTACCGAGATTACATTTTAATTATTAGGACGACGGTACTCCTTCTCATATATTGAATTCACATCAATGGTGAGCAATTATAATTACATTGCGAACGATCAATGATCCTACCCAATGATAACAATACAAAAGCTCTCTGAATTGATTTTAAAAAAGAATAAAATCGCCATGTTATCAATTGTAATAGAATATGCCCATGTCATCATACAACTGAAAATATATTCGTGTTCGCTCCCGCAGCGTGAGGTATAGTAAATATTTAGTATGTTACCAACAGCAACATCAATGATTTCAACAATACGGAATGCTTCTATCATTATGTTTTGGCATTGAACACTTTGCTGTAGCAACGGTTAAACACAACAAGCCAAATCAATCCGCGAAAGCAAGTTCCTTGGGCCGTATTTATTTACTAATTGTAAATTGATAAAAAATACTTCAACAAAAACATGTATGATGAGGTCATGCGATCAACCAGTGGATAGCAATCTCGAGTTTGAGCCACACTGGCTCTACCTGGTTACATCGGTATGTCCTTTTAACGCACGATTCCCGGATAACTATTTCCTTTCCCGGTATCTGGGGCGACTCAAAATAACCGAACAACAATTCGACGCATTTGCAATTTCCGTTGATTATTATCGTCATTGAACGCAGTATTAACCTCCACGCCACATAATAATACAAATCCTATCTAAATGTTACAATAGCAATTCGGTCTCTGGCTCAGTGATCACGTTTGCTTTACAGACCACTAACTTGCGTGGAATCGAGGGTTAGATGGCCAACCTAGTAATACCTAGTAATACATGTACCACCCCACTTGAGCTTGTTTATCGCAGTTTTTGTTCTACTGCTGTAGTACTGAAGTGTGTACAGCAGTCCATTTCTGTCCGATTACGGGTGTTGCCGGCGGAAAAATCAAACTCATAGATACGTGGTTTCAGCGATTTTTAAAACAAGATGGCCGACATAATAAAATCAACCTATTTGAAATTCTTTATCAACGTTTTAGTTCTACTGCTGTGTTACTGAAGTTTGTACTGAAATAGACTCGAAATGGCGTTTTTGTCCGGTTTCGGGTGTTGCCGGCGGGCAGATCAACCACATAGACACGCTGGCGCAGCGTTTTTTTTAAGCCTTTTGGTAGTGCTACTAAAATCACACCATTTGAGACCGTCCATCACAATTTTGGTTCTACTGCTGTATGATTGAAAGTTCCGAAGTCGTCAAAAACACGTCTGGTCGTCGGATAACGAGTGTTGCCGGCGGGCAGATCCACATCATAGACACGCTGGCGCAGCGTTTTTTTAAGGCCTTTTGAAAGTGCTACTACAATCGCGCCATTTGAGACCGTTTATCACAATTTTGGTTCGACTGCTGTATGATTGAAAGTTCGAAGGTAGTCAAAGTTACGTCTGGTCGTCGTATAACGAGTGTTGCCAGCGTGCAGATCAACATCATAGACACACTGGCGCAGTCTTTTTTTAAAGCCTTTTAGTAGTTCTCCTAAAATCACACCATTTGAGACCGTTTATCCCAATTTTGGTTCTACTGCTATATGATTGAAAGTTCGAAAGTAGTCAAAAACACGTCTGGTCGTCCGATGACGAGTGTTGCCGTCGGGCAGATCAACATCATAGACACGCCGGCGCAGCGTGTTTTTAAAGCCTTTTGGTAGTGCTACTAAAATCACACAATTTGAGACCGTTTATCCTAATTTTGGTTCTAATGCTGTATGATTGAAAGTTCGAAAGTAGTCAAAAACACGTCTGGTCGTCGGATTACGAGTGTTGCCGGCGGGCAGATCAACATCATAGACACGTTGGCGCAACGTTTTTGTAAAGCCTTTTGGTAGTGCTACTAAAATCACACCATTTGAGACCGTTTATCACAATTTTGGTTCTACTGCTGTATGATTGAAAGTTCGAAAGTAGTTTAAAATACGTCTGGTCGTCGGATAACGAGTGTTGCCGGCGTGAAGATCAACCACATAGACACGCTGGTGCAGCGTTTTTTTAAACCCTTTTGGTAGTGCTACTAAAATCACACCATTTGAGACCGTTTTTCACAATTTTGGTTCTACTGCTGTATGATTGAAAGTTCGAAAGTAGTCAAAAACAAGATTGGTCATCGGATAACGAGTGTTGCTGGCGGGCATTTCAACATCATAGACACGCTGGCGTAATGTCTTTTAAAAACATTTTGGTAGAGCTACTAAAATCACACCATTTGAGACCGTTTATCACAATTTTGGTTCTACTGCTGTATGACTGAAAGTTCGAAATTAGTCAAAAACACATCTGGTCGTCGGATAACGAGTGTTGCCGGCGGGCAGATCAACATCATAGACACGCTGGCGCAGCATTTTTGTAAAGCCTTTTGGCAGTGCTATTCAAATCACACCATTTGAAATCGTTTATCACAATGTTGGTTCTACTGCTTATGATTGACAGTTCGAAAGTAGTCAAAAACACGTCTGGTCGTCGGATAACGAGTGTTGCCGCCGGGCAGATCAACATCATAGACACGCCGGCGCAGCGTCTTTTTAAAGCCTTTTGGTAGTGCTACAAAAAACAACATTTGAGACCGTTTATCCCAATCTTGGTTCTACTGCTGTATGATTGAAAGTTCGAAAGTAGTCAAAAACACGTCTGGTCGTCGGATAACGAGTGTTGCCGGCGGGCAGATCAACCACATAGACACGCTGGCGCAGTTTTTTTTTAAAGCCTTTTGGTAGTGCTACTAAAATCACATCATTTGAGACCGTTTATCGTAATTGTGGTTCTACTGCTGTATTATTGAAAGTTCGAAAGTAGTCAAAAACACGTCTGGTCGTCGGATAACGAGTGTTGCCGCGGGCAGATCAACATCATAGACACGCTGGCGTAGCGTTTTTTTAAACCCTTTTGATAGTGCTTCTAAAATCACACCATTTGAGACCGTTTATCACAATTTTTGTTCTACTGTTGTTTGATTGAAAGTTCGAAAGTAGTCAAAAACACGTCTGGTCGTCGGATAACGAGTGTTGCCGCGGGCAGATCAACATCATAGACACGCTGGCGCAGCGTTTTTTTAAACCCTTTTGATAGTGCTACTAAAATCACAACATTTGAGACCGTTTATCACAATTTTTGTTCTACTGTTGTTTGATTGAAAGTTCGAAAGTTGTCAAAAACACGTCTGGTCGTCGGATAACGAGTGTTGTTGGAGGGCAGATCAACATCATAGACATGCTGGCGCAGCGTTTTTTTAAAGCCTTTTGGTAGTGCTAATGAAATTACATCATTTGAGACCGTTTATCGTAATTGTGGTTCTACTGCTGTATGATTGACAGTTCGAAAGTAGACAAAAACACGTCTGGTCGTCGGATAACGAGTGTTGCCGGCGGGCAGATAAACCACATAGACACATTGGCGCAGCATTTTCTTAAAGCCTTTTGTTAGTTCTACTAAAATCAGACCATTTGATACCGTTTATCGCAATTTATTCTTACTGCTGTATGATTGAAAGTTCGAAAGTAGTCAAAAACACGTCTGGTCGTTGGATAACGAGTGTTGCCGGCGGGCATATCAACATCATAGACAGCTGGCGCAGCGATTTTTAAAGCCTTTTGGTTGTGCTACTAAAATCACACAATTTGAGACCGTTTATCACAATTTTGGTTCTACTGCTGTATGATTGAATGTTCGAAAGTAGTCAAAAACACGTCTGCTCGTCGGATAACGAGTGTTGCCGGCGGGCAGATCAACATCATAGACATGCAGTCTCACTGGATATTAAAAGCATGATGACCAGCCTACTAATACCACCCAACTTGAGATTGTTTATTGCAGTTTTTGATCTACTGCTGCAGTACTGAAGTGTGTACAGCGGTACATTTGAACATGCGTTTTCTGTCCGATTACGGGTGTTGCCGGCGGAAAAATCTAAATCATAGATACGTGGTCTCACCGATTTTTTAAGCAAGATGGCCGACCTACTAAGATCAACCTATTTGAAATTCTTTGTCGGGTTTCGGGTGGTCGGGGTTAGGGGGTTGGGGGGGGGGGGGGGGGGTTGGGGGGGCGGGGATGGCGGGGCAGATCAACCACATAGACACGCTGGCCAGCGTTTTGTTAAAGCCTTTTTGTAGTGCTACTAAAATCACACCATTTGAGACAGTTTATCACAATTTTGGTTCTACTGCAGTATGATTGAAAGTTCGAAAGTAGTCTGGTCTTCGGATAACGAGTGTTGCCGGCGGGCAGATCAACATCATAGACATGCAGTCTCACTGGTTATTAAAAGCATCATGGCCAACCTACTAATACCACCCCACTTGAGATTGTTTATCGCAGTTTTTGTTCTACTGCTGCAGGACTGAAGTGTGTACAGCGATTTTTTAAAGAAAGATGGCTGACCTACTAAAATCAACCTATTTGAAATTCTTTATTTAGTTCTACCGCTGTGTTACTGAAGTTTGCGCTAAAATATACTCGAAATGCTGTTTTTGTCGAGTTTCGGGTGTTGCCGGCGGGCAGATCAACCAAACAGACACGCGGGCTCAGCGTTTTTTAAAGCCTTTTGGTAGTGCTACTAAAATCACACCATTTGAGACCGTTTATCACAAGAAAGTAGTCAAAAACATGGCTGGTCGTCCGATAACGAGTGTTGCCGGCGGGACGATCAACATCATAGATATGCAGTCTCACTGGATTTTAAAAGCTTGATGGCCAGCCTACTTATACCGACCCACTTGATATTGTTCATAGCAGTTTTTGTTCTACTTTCTACTTCTGTCATAGAACGGACGAGGTATTTCATGATCAGGTAATGATAACCTTCACCTTGCACTTATTGACCCCAAAATGTATAGATTCATCCCTTATAATGCATATGGCTAGCAGTCTTGAAGTTATAGAGCGGACAATGTGTTTAATTATCAGGCCATTGTAACCTTAACCTTATACCCATTGACCCCATACTGTATAAAGGTCATCCTCTCACCATGGACAGTATACCTGTGACGTTGCATGCATATGGCTACACAAATTGATTATAGAACGGACAAGGTTGTTCACTATCAGGTAATCCTTTGACCCCCAAAATGTATAGGTGCATCCATTTATCAAGGAAAAACTAATTAAAGTTTTATGAGTATGGGGTGCCGTCGCCGTGTCCACGTGGTTAACGACTGTTGGAACCCTAAAGGTAACAACTGCACTGAAAGTAACAAACTTTCACTAAAGGTAACACTTTTGAGACTAAAGGTAACAGCCTACACTAAAGGCAACAAAAAAGTTTGCACTAAAGGTAACAACTGCTGCACTAAAGGTAACACGATTTTGACCTGCACTTAAGGTAACAACCCTATGCCCTAAAGGTAACAACACATTATTTGTACTTGTTTTCAGATTGGAAACTCGGCTATATAGTTTTGCGAGGAAAATAAGCCGCAAAGTAAAATGTATTGAGTAATTATTATATTCATTAGAAAAAAGCGTCCGATTTCGAGTAAACTTCACTTTTCAAAGAATCAAAGCAAATGCGCGCGCATCCAATGTGTCTCAATAGAAATATTTTATTCGACTGTCTGAAAATACCCTGACGGTAGTTGTCTCTTTTGCCTTTTTTATCATTATTATTTTCTTAAGGCACGTTATTGTTGGTACTATAGCGACGGGCAAATACAGTTTATATAATAAATGATTTATTTCTTTTAGCGTTTACGCAGTTTAAAACGCGGATAGTAAATGGTAAGTCCCACGACGCACGTTGTTTAGGCGTTAATGCGGTTTTAAACGGTAGTCATGGTAGTAGTGAATGACAAACTTACAATAATTCGCAAAATTCATTCATGCCATTTGCCATTTAAGACAATGCTTCAAACCGCATAAACGCTGCAAAAATGAAAATCAATTTTTAATTTATCAAGACTCCCCAATCCCATATACTATTTTAATGTGTATGCCGTACGTAAACGCAGAAATGAGACTACTCTGGATGGTTTATAAACATCTCCAGTTTCGGTGAAGATGCATTGCTTAAACAGTTTTGCTTTAAAGGGACTTAAAGAAATTTTAAAAGTGTTACCTTTAGTGCAGTGTGTTACCTTTAGTGCAGTTGTTACCTTTAGGGTTGCAACAACGACGTTGCGTTGTAAACCTTCTCGCCTCTCACCGCTGCGGGTTCAAATCCCACTGGGAGCTCGACTTGTAATTGAGAAAGTGTCGATTCTTTAGGATGGTGGGAGGTGTACAGTACTAGTTCTACCCAGGAATAAGTGAGTTGTCTTCCTCGACCACAGAAAAATTCGAGCGTCACACGCAGCCTTAAATATGCTCAACATTACGCTAAGCACCAAACAAACAAATTATGTGTGTGGCTATATTCGTCTTGAATAGTTATATAGCGGAACAGTTATCGGACAAGGCTGTGTCTACAGACAGACAGACAGGCAGACATACAGACAGACAGACAGACTGCTTCCAGTATACCACACACATTACGTGGTCCGAGTATTAACTTTCATACCTCATCCAACCCCTTCTCCAAGAAGCGAAAACGGGGTTGGCTGGAGTATGAAATAAAACATTAGTTTCGGCTTTCAAAGTTAGCATGTTGTAAAATTAAAACATTTAATAGGTAATTTTAAAAAGGTTATCGCCTTTTTCAGTTAAACGTGTTTTATTGTCAAAATATTTGTTATAAAATCCTGCTAATATAAGGTTTGCCATCGCTTAATACAATTAAGGCGGGACCACGTAATGTATACTTTGTTGTGCAGGGATTATACACAAATTAATTAATATTGTTCTAATCGGTCAGCTAAAATACTGCTTCGAATTGAAACAAGAATTTGAAATTGTATTCTTCTATAACGTAGAAACTGGAAAACTTGGAAAACGTTGACAAAATTATCAATTTCGGATGATAAAAAAACTAATAAAATATGATTATTTGATGATTGTTTTGAAACGGATATGGAAGCCGCTATTTTACTATGACATCATAGTTGCAAATTACCATATACGGAATATATATATTAATGTTAATTTACCGATTTATAATTAAAAAAAGGAAAAAAGACAGCAAACGTATGAAAATTAAGTAAACTAAAGTGTAATTATTCATTATAGGACCAGTAATTTACCTCAGAATGGCGGCTCCATTATCCGTTTTAGAACAATCTTCTTTGTTTATCAACAGATTTTGAAAATTCTTTCATTTTTTCCAAGTTTGTCAAAACTCTCAATAATTAAGATTATTTGCCCGTATGCCTACATTCCCTTTAAGGTTTTTATGTTAAAATCATTGCCTCTAGGTGTCGGGTCCATATAACCTTGACTTTTGACCTTCTAACAAAAACACTGATAGGGGTTATTTATTGACGTGACTTTTTTATTTTACATATGTGACACTTTCTAGGTTTGAGATTCCTACATAAACTCTACTTTTTAAATATGGGACACACGCGCAATTTTCCTGAATAAGTTGTCGAATAATGCAAACTTCCGGTTACAAGGCCTACTCGGTTCTAATCTCATAAAGTACCAAGCCAGGAGAATCAAATATAGCTATCATAGTTTTAGGTTATGTATCGGTACTACAATAAGATTGTGGATCTGCATGTAGGAAGCTTGAACGCGACAACGGTATGTGAAAACTGTCACAAGTGTAAGGAAATGTTACTTTAAATGTAAATCTGACACAAAAATTAAAAAAACACACACTTACATGTGAAAACGAACTGGGGAAAAATGTTATACAACTCTACTATATTCATGAAAACTTTTTTTTCTTCACCACTCACATTTAACAGACACACACAGAGAAAATGGTTAAGATAAGTGTTATCATGTTTACACGTTTTATTTTTTCACTATATTGACAAAAGAACAGTTTTGGCTACAGTCATGATACTTTGCATATAGTGCTGAGCTTTAGTCTACAATGGCCCTGGGGTTATGTGTTCCTCCATCACAGGGCTGATTTATGTTTAATTTAAATATAGGGGACACTTTAACAATTTTTTTTAGAAACTAAATGTGGCTGTTCTTGCGATATCTTCACCGAACTTATTTAACGAGGACACCGCTACTTTAAGATTTTTTTTATCAAATTATTTTACAAAATAATACCCTTTTATGATATCCTTTTATGGACGTTTGTGCAAAAATGTGAAAGATTGCCGTGTGTCCCTTAGAGAAATTAAAGAAATCGCTATTTTGTTTGTTTGGGTGTGCTTCCTTATTTTGAATAACTTATAAAACAATAAATGTGATGTTTACAATAAATGTGTTGTTTACAGTCATTTATTTTAAAAGATAGTCATGGCGTCATGACATTTTGGAAGACAAGCACCTTTTTGCCGTTAAAATATTGATAAAAAAAACTAGATCCACGGGCATAGTTCGCACTTAAAGCTAAAAACATCATTCTACATTGCTGTAATATGTTCTTCTTATTTATCAAACTGCGCGTCCAGTGATACACGGTAACTTAAACACCGTAACTCATTCGCAAGTTCTATGGCGGAAACCAAAGCACACTGCTCGTACTGGAGCACATGGTTTCTAGGAGACAGGAACACGTTTCCAAAAAAACGACAATCTAAGCAGACGACTGGTTGCAGTGTCGTATTCTGTTGAACTGGTAACAATGGAATTACTGCACCGGAGAAGTAAATAACAAAGAAGCTGATTTTATATACACAACGCGCAATTATTATACCCACCTTTTGAATAAAACAGGGTGGATCTATATTAACATTGCCCCCGATTGTCCGTCTGTTCTGTCCATCCGTCCGTCCGTCTATTCCTCCGTCCGTCAGTTACCATATATTCTCCTAAACTGCTGAACGGGATTCAATCAAACTTAGTGTACGACTTCCCCATATGATAACGGCGTGCAAGAGCAACACTACTTTAGACTCCGCACCAACATATTAGATAACATATTTGTTCTGCATGGATGGTTTGCTACATCGTATATTAAATGAAAAACAATATATATAAAGTAAGCCTTTGACATGTTGGTTAGAGAAAATATCTTCCATAAACTTAAATAATATGGAGTCCGAGGAAAATTTTAAATATTATTAAATCATTGTATACAAATATAATCAAGAGTTACATATGAAAATCAGCTTAGTGGCAGTTTGCCTATTTTAAATTATGGCGCAGAGGTATGCGGATTCTCAAAGGCGAAAAGGCTATCAGAAGTACACCTTAAATTTTGAAAACAGCTTTTATGTGTTAAGGCACAATCTCAAAACAATTTCGCATATGGAGATCTCGGGAAAGTCCCTTTAAAAAATCAACGTATGTTTTATATCATACGATTCTGGTTAAAAAGTATACCCGCGAGAGGTCGTAAATATATAAAACCGATGTGTACAAGAAGAAACTGATGCAAAGCATCAGGGCGGCGCAGAATGTTTTCAAAAGGAGGAAACAAACATGTGTATTTATTTGCAAATTTTCCCCCAACATTTTGACCAGTCTTTTACCCCAACTTGTTTTACAACAACAACAACAACAACAACAACAACAAGTCACGTGCTCCTCCAATTATGCAGGATCAAAATAGGCAGCGCGCTTCTGGCGCGCCGCCAATAATGTTATGCTAAATGATCTGATTGTACACCCAAAACCAATTAAATTGGGCATCTCAAGTTGAAGGATTATTGGAACGAACAGGATTTAATGGAGTTAGAAATGAATAGAAAACACAACATACTTCATTAATATATTTAAACAACCAGTTAAGGATATGTTTATACAAAATTGGAATGTCAAATTATTGGCTTCCACTAGAGATAGTACGTAAAGAATAAGATCAGATTTCAGGTTGAAATATTATTTAGACATACTCCAATATAAATAAATTTAGGACTTCCTTTTTACAATAAATACTGATAAAGGTGATCCTTTGAGAGCAACAAACACAATTAAGGGAATAAAGCAGCAGACTCGGTTTTATTGAGTCTGTTCATGAGAAGTAATGTAAGAAGCAACACTTCTCACGCCCCCTAGCACCGGCTTAAGCGGTATTCTACTTCAAAGCCACCTATATTGTGCTCGTTGGTCCCAAAGGACCAGTAAAAAATAACACTACTGATTAGTAGCACGGGGAGACTTTTTACAGCCACCACACTGCAAACTTAGATTCTCTAATCATAGGTTAGAAATTGAAACTAGGCAATGGCCAAATAAAATACCAAGATCGGAAATAAAATTCCAACTTTGCAATACTCTAGAAGGCGAATTTCACTTTGTTTGGAGTTTACACTATATCATGATATAAGCAAAGGATATGTTAACACATATTTCAGGAAACGGCTAAACATACCAAAATTCATAGAACTTATGACAACAGAAAGCACGAATTTATTAAAGAAACTCAGTTTTCATTCATAAGAGACATATTTTATAAATCTCCGTGTTTTGTCCACAAACATAAATGTACTTTTGCCATTACTGATGATTATTCGTTTCAAAAATGTAAGTATTTGTTGTAAAATATTGTTAAAGTAAAAACATATGCCTTGAAACTTGAAAAACATACACATTGTCATTAACTGGAAATGTTGATTGTATTTCATATACATGTTTATATATGTATGTACTATTTGAATGTGAACTGTTGGGCGTAATACCTTTTGTTTATGTGTGTAATATTATTAATATAATTGTAATGTTCTTTACAAAGATCACTGACAACGATAAACACAAGCGGAGTATCTTCGTAAATAAACAGAATTAAACTATATATATACTGGTGTTTTATGCCATTATTATAGTAGGGTATTATTTTTGCTTTTGAACTGTTACTTTCAACTTATAAAATCATAACAAGAGACCCAAGAGGGTCTGTATCGCTCGACTGGCTAAAATTAATACTATACAAAAGGATAAAAATATCGGACAGGGAAAGCAGCATTCAAGGACGACAGTCAACCACAAAACACAAAAACAAACACGCAAACAGACAAACGAAAAGACAAAAGTAATAAAAAATGCAAACGACATCACAAACACAAAAGGGTTGACAATAGGGCTACCGCCTTGGAACGGTCAGTGGCAAAGTAGGCCACTGGGGGTTTAAACCGGTTCTAGGGTGCACCAAACCTCACACTTACCCTACTGTCATCCCATTAAAACAGGACAGTGTAAATAAAGAAATCCCCGCCATGATCTAATCTCTAACCAACAAGGCAGCATCAATAGGCAATATAAGTAAAACACAAATATGCTCGTGTAAATATAATACAAAAAAACAATAGCCTAGAAAGCCACAATGAAGGTACTCAATGACTTTGCAGAAGCCAGAGCAGTAAGAGAATAAACCATTAAGGGCACGACAAGAAAGATCATGGACAAACATGGTATGTATGATTATGTGAAAAAGATAGAATATACATGTAAAAACATCAAGGGCGATAACTCTGTTGTTATTGATTAAATCGGGATGTTGTTTAACACGTGCGAGCTTTTATTGATATCAACAAACTTGCAGATAAAAAGTAAAGGTCTTATCAACTTAATGAGGCCAACAAGAGTATATTTAAGAAAACCAAGGGCTATAACTCTGACCCTACCTACACACCAATTTTCAGGCCAATAGATCATACCTTATTAAAGTAATTGTGCGGACACCATTTCTTCTATTATTAGTACAGGGACCTTGACCCTGACCCCAGTTAACTCAAATGGAATCCCAAGTTCATTACTGCTTTTATTGTGAAAACCATTTTTCTATTTTAGTTACAGTGACCTTGACCTCAGTGACCCCAATTACAATATCAAGCTTCCTTTTTTATAATAAACTACCTACACATCAAAATTCAGATCAATATCTCATTCCTAACTAAAGTTATTGTGCGGAAATCATTTTATTTCTAGTAACCGTAACCTTGACATTGACCCTAGTGACCCAGATGCATTCTGAAGCTTAATTTTCGTATAAGATACATGCACACCAATATTCGGACCAGTATCTCAATCCCAGCTAAAGTTATTGAGCGGAAACTGATTTTCTATTTTTAGTAAAATTGGCCTTGACCCTAGTGACCCCAAATGCAGTCCATGCCTCATATCTCATTGACAAGTTATTGAGTGAAATTGGTTTCCATTTTCAATAACAGTGACCTTGACCTTGATCCCAATGACCCAAAATGTATTTCAAGGCTTCTTTTTCATATAAGTTACCAACACATCAAGTTTCGTGCCAATATCTCATTCATAACTAAACTTATTGAGAGGAAATATAGGAAATATACCTATTTTTATTAACTGTGACCTTGACCTTGACCTTGACCACAGTGATTCGAAATGCAATCCCAAGCTTCTTTTTGAATGACGCTACATAAGCACCAAGTGTCAGGTCAATATCTCTTTCATGGTTATAAAAAAATAAAAACCCATTTCGTGTTAACGAGGCAAATATATATAGGTTTACCACCATTAATCGTATGTAGTTCATATTATAAAAAGTAATTCTTTCTTTTTTGTTGAAAGTAGGGGAAAATAGCGCATTTCTATGGTGGCCTATTTCTGCCACTAGATACCTAGATAATTAAGACGATTATTTCGCGATAGTAGCATGAATTTTCGAGATAATAATGAATTTTCACGAAAATCTTATAAAATGTGTTAGATAAAACTACCTAAATGTCATTAACCTATGATGTTAAATGCCACGATAATGCCCACTTCTGCCACCATGATAGTTTCTTATCACGAATAGTTCGATACGCGTATCCGGTTCGGGTAAAAACCTTACCGTACAGTCCGTACTAGGTTTACCACCACTAATTACATGTAAACCTCCGAGGTGTAGTCGAATGTAGTTCCTATAATAAAAAGTAATCCCTCCTTTTTTGATGGAAATGGGCGTTATAAGTAGGGGAAAACTGCCCATTTCTATTCGATTTTGTGGTTATATGTATAAGAAGCGTATTAGTAGGTTTTACTGGATCACTGATGAACATTTCGAAATTTCGACTCTATGCTTTCACTTTGTGAGCAACGAAAACAGTCGATCAATAAAAACAGCTGTACCCTTGACCTGTTTAGTAAACAAACAAGAACTTTCTTACATGTCTTGTGACCCCACGTTTTCTGGTGATTTTTCAAGTGGAAAAATAGTTTTCTGTATGAACATTACACTGCTGCATTATCTATACTTGAGTTGAACTTGCAGTAAATCATTAATATGTGACACTTTAACATTGGTGTCTATGGGGAAAATAAGTAGTGCTTTCATACCTATAAGAGATACGTGCAGTAGTTAGGACTCGCTCAGATTCGTACCTAGGGACACCTTTCCGATAACAATTGGTAAAATAAGCTCAGAAATAAGTTTTCCATAGTTTATTTCATAGGTTTTGAGCGTTTTTAGTCCAATTTTGTCTATAAAAGCCGTAATTTTGAGTTTCATTTTTTTTTCGTGTGTAAAATGACGTATTGGTGAAGTCTTTGCAGTTGAACTATGTCTTTTTGATATCAACATGTAGGGTGTGATTTCAGTAGCACTACTAAAAGGCTTTAAAAAAACGCTACGCCAGCGCGTCTATGATGTTTATCTGCCGGCCGGCAACACACTCGTTATCCGAGGACCAGACGTGGTTTTGACTACTTTCGAACTTTCAATCATACAGCAGTAGAACCAAAATTGTGATAAACGGTCTCAATTGGTGTGATTTTAGTAGCACTACCAAAAGGCTTTAATAAAACGCTGCGCCAGCGTGTCTATGATGTTGATCTGCCCTCCAGCAACACTCGTTATCCGACGACCAGACGTGTTTTTGACTACTTTCGAACTTTCAATCATACAACAGTAGAACCAAAATTGTGATAAACGTTCTCAAATGGTATGATTTTAGTAGCACTACCTAAATGCTTTACAAAATAGCTGCGCCAGCATGTCTTTGATGTTGATATGCCCGCCGGCAACACTCGTTATCCGACGACAGACATGCTTTTGACTACTTTCGAACTTTCAATCATACAGCAGTAGAACCAAAATTGTGATAAACGGTCTCAAATGGTGTGATTTTAGTAGCACTATCAAAAGGCTTTTAAAAAACGCTGCACCAGCGTGTCTATAATGTTGATCTGCCCGCCGGCAACACTCGTTATCCGACGACCAGACGTGTTTCTGACTACTTTCGAACTTTCAATCATACAGCAGTAGAACCAAAATTGTGATAAACGCTCTCAAATGGTGTGATATTAGTAGCACTACCAAAAGGCCTTAACAAAACGCTGCGTCAGCGTGTCTATGATGTTGATCTGCCCGCCGGCGACACTCGTTATCCGACGACCAGACGTGTTTTTGACTAATTTCGAACTTTCAATCATACAGCAGTAGAACCAAAAATGTGATAAACGGTCTCAAATGATGTGATTTTAGCAGCACTACCAAAAGGCTTTGAAAAAAACGCTGCGCCAGCGTGTCTATGTAGTTGATCTGCCCGCCGGCAATACTCGTTTTCTGACGACAAGACGTGTTTTTGACTACTTTCGAACTTTCAATTATCCAGCAGTAGAACCAAAATTGTGATGAACGGTCTCAAATGGTGTGATATTAGTAGCACTACCAAAATGCCTAAACAAAACGCTACGTCAGCGTGTCTATGATGTTGATCTGCCCGCCGGCGACACTCGTTATCCGACGACCAGACGTGTTTTTGACTAATTTCGAACTTTCAGTCATAGAGCAGTAGAACCAAAATTGTGATAAACGGTCTCAAATTGTGTTATTTTAGCAGCACTACCAAAAGGCTTTAAAAAAACGCTGCGCCAGCGTGTCTATGTAGTTGATCTGCCCGCCGGCAATACTCTTTATCCGACGACCAGGCGTGTTTTTTACTACTTTCGAACTTTCAATTATCCAGCACTAGAACCAAAATTGTGATGAACGTTCTCAAATGGTATGATTTTAGTTGCACTACCTAAATGCTTTACAAAATAGCTGCGCCAGCATGTCTTTGATGTTGATATGCCCGCCGGCAACACTCGTTATCCGACGACCAGACATGCTTTTGACTACTTTCGAACTTTCAATCATACAGCAGTAGAACCAAAATTGTGATAAACGGTCTCAAATGGTGTGATTTTAGTAGCACTACCAAAAGGCTTTAAAAAACCGCTGCGCCCGCGCGACGGCAACACCTGAAACCCGACAAAAACGCCATTTCGAATATATTTCAGTGCAAACTTCAGAAACACAGCAGTAGAACTGAAACGTGATAAAGAATTTCAAATAGGTTTATTTTAGTAGGTCGGCCATTTTACTTTAAAAATCGCTGAGACCACGTATCTATGAGTTTGATTTTTCCGCCGGCAACACCAGTAATCGGACAGAAAACGCACGTTCAAATGTACCGCTGTACACACTTCAGTACTACATCAGTAGAACAAAAACTGCGATAAACAATCTCAAGTGGGGTGGTATTACTAGGCT
>JAWPHD010012654.1:0-74293 GCA_037043455.1 Cyrtodaria siliqua
TTTCAAATGTAATTACTTAAAATAGTAGTATTAAACAAGGTGTATTCCCAAACACCTGGAATCATGCCAATGTGTTTCCACTATTTAAAGCCGGACCTTCTGACCATGTAAACAAGTATAGGCATATTTCTGTATTACCTACAATATCAAAATTAACTGAAAGACATGTGCATGATTCATTCATGAGCTTTCTACAATTCTATCAGCTTTTAAGTACGTCACAAAGTGGTTTCAGGACACAACATAGCTGTGAAACAGCTTTGGTTTATATGATAGATAAATGGCTAAAGGCATTAAATGAAGGAAAATGCAGGTGCTATAATGATAGATTTTCGGAAGGCATTCGATCTGGTGGATCACAATATTTTGCTTCAAAAATTAAAGTTATATAAATGTGGCGAGCTTACACTGCAATGGTTCAAATCTTACCAGTCAGATAGGAAACAAGTCGTATCTTTGAAAGGTGCTCTTTCTAAGGAACAAACAATAACCTTTGGGGTACCTCAAGGGTCCATATTAGGACCTTAAATGTTTTTGGTGTTCATCAATGACCTTCCCCTTGAACTGAATTGCATTGTTTCTAATACAGATATGTATGCAGACGATACAACCATATACGAAATAAACGAATCCAAAGATATAACAGAAATAAATCTACAGAAAGCTCTTGATATTTTGAAAGTGTGGTGCTTGCATAGCGGTATGGTATTACGTCAGAAACGAAAGTCCTTTTTGTAACCACACCACATCGACGTGCCAGATTAGAAAATAAATCACTTTATTTGCGCTATCATGACATTGATTTACAGATTACTACTGGTGATAAAAGTTAAGGAGTAAATATAAATGAAAATTTAAAATGGGATGATCACATATTGTTTATTAAGAAAAAAATAGCAAGAAATGTATGGTTACTGTCAAGAATGAAATATTTTATTCCTTTGAATTATCGAATTATTTTCTATAAAGCTTACATACAGCCACATCTAGATTTTTGTAATGTAATCTGGGGTAACACAAGTCGAAAAAATATCAACAGCCTTTTAATAATGCAAAAAAGGGCATGTCACGTTATTTTAGGTGAATAGTATATTACTTTTCAAGCCGCTATTGAACAACTAAATTGCCTCACAATTGATCAGCGAATTATACTGCAAAAGGCCAAATTCATGTATAGAGTTTCGAACAATACTGCCCCTTCGTCTATTTCCGATATGTTTACTACTCGTAATTCAACTGACAGAAGTCTTAGACCATTAACTGATACTAATGTTAGTATTCCTAAGCCTAATCGGGAACTTTTCAAGGGCAGCATGTCTTACTCCGGGACCATTTTATGGAATAATATTCCAAAGCACATTCAGAAGTGTGCAACAATGAAACGTTTTACAAACAACTGCATAAAGGATAAAGGAAAAACAGCATTAAACTCGATATAGATATCATCTCATCTCATTGTTGTGTAAATATCGTTCAAACTACCACCACCAACAATGTTATTATGTTTACATATATCTTATGTATCTTGCCTTTCTTGTATTTTGTAACAATGTTATTATGTTTACATATATCTTATGTATCTTGCCTTTCTTGTATTTTGTATCTTGCATTTGTTATAGAGGGCCACAAGGAAGATTAGTATAAACTAATTGGGTCACCCTCGATAAATAAAGACTTTGAATTCAATTCAATTCAAGTCATAGTAAGGTCTTTGCTAAAAAAGGAAAAGCTGACAAGAAACAAACTATGGTTTGCAAAAAATCATTTTTATACGCCCTTCATTAGACATTACGTCTCATGTTTAGGCGTTGTCTGTCCATCTTTCCGTCCGTCTGTCTTTTAGCTGATGAATTATAGTGTGGATTATAAACGTCAAAGTATTAGATCTACAACAATAATCTGCAAAAATAAAACTCTGTACACATCTTCAGTATGACCCAATAATGAATGTGAAAAAGGTCTATAACTTTTATATATATGTATGTCCCTTCGGAAAATTGTTTAACCTGTAACTTAACCTTGCCATTAACAAATGATTATGGCTAATAATTTTCAAATTATAAAGTCTACAACAATGAAACTTTGTAAAAATCTTGAAAATAATCGAATACATTCTTAAGTATCAGTGATAAGTTTTCGAAACTTAAAACAAAACCACTTATATTCTTATACAATAATAATCTAAAATGACTATTTTTGAACTATTGTTAAACGGCTCATCAACACAGTATATGTTATTTTGAGCCGCCCCAGAGAGAGGGGAGGGATACATAGGAATCCGTGAACCGTTCCCTACTCTTATTATCGAATGGAGTCCTATGGTTATTTAACGTGCTCGGAGGATGGACCTATACACGGGACCGCCCGGTTGACGTCCCCGTCCGACGGACGAGGCTAAGGGAAAGTGTCTTGCCCAAGAACATACCGACGATACTTCCTTTAGGCAAAATTTAACCTGGGACTTAACTTGGTAGTAATACTTACAAACTAATAAACTACATCATATTTCCATGATTTTACATTTCAATATTGCTTACCGATAAATGGCGAAAACGGAAGGTATGTTATACGACGGGCGTATATGTCCCGCTAGGAGATGCTATTATTTCAATTATCCTGAATTATGGTTTGTCAGTCAGTTTAACTAATCAGTTTGCTTCATAACATTTTGAAACAGTGCAATGAAATGGAACAGATGCGTATCGCTGAAGAACAGTCTGTTAATCTGGACCCACACACGTACGACAACCTGCAGATGTCAGACTCTACCGGTATGTATGTATGTTAAATCTAAAGACGCTTTTAACAATGTTTCAGTCTTGACGGTGTCTACCTGCAGTAGTGAGCTAAATGCTCAACACTTTATAGTGCTGCCACAATGGCTTACCAAGCCATGGAAATATGACATGTTATCCCATCCCGTACCATTATACCGACACCCGGCCGATCAGACTTAGCACTATATCTTGATATTTTTTGTGTTCCTCCTTTCTTGTGCAAGTCCTAGCTGAAAGGGGGAGGGGTTGAAAAGAGAGCCATTCCCTACATTAGGTATAATTCCCGCAATCGGAATCGGGATACATGTACTATGTTTCTGATTTTTTTTGATTTTATCAAATATTACATACATACAGTCTACAGCAACTAAATAGGCAGTTAACATATTTTATATACGTTGATACAGTTTTAATTCATAATACATATACACATCAGTGAACGGAATATATATTTTTCTTACATACCGGATAATGCTATCCATGTTTTAAAAGTGGGATGGAAAGTCTTATCCTTATGGGTAAAGATAAAAAATCACGCGCGCACCAACATCCGGTATGCAGGAAAACATGCAAAACTTTAGTAGCTGACAGCGTCAACACACAACATGTCTCTGATATGCAAGAAAAATAATCTATCATGGGTATTCGGTTCAGATAGGGAATTCCAACCTCGGTTCCGATAAAACCCCTTATACCTCGGGCTGGAATTCCCTATCTTCACCGGATATCCATGACATATTTTTTATAATATTCCGTTCACTGACATAGTATATTACAATACATTTGTTTAGGGAAAACTCATTCCATACATTCTTGCTACATGTAATAGTTAATCTTAAACATCCTTCGTTAATTCTTTCAGATATGCTTCACACATAACTCATAACACATAAGAAACTAAACGTATCCGCCACAAACAACGAAATAAGTATGTTATATTTATTTAATATGCAAGATGGAAATACTGATCATTGAATAGTTACTCATTGGACGTAATTCAGACATTGCATATCACAATCATGCATACAGGAAGAGAAAGATCTGATGATACACAAAGCAGATATGACAATTTGAAAGCGGTACTGAAAAACGGATATGGAAACTGCCTATTTGAGAACAACGACGTCATAGCTCTGAATTACCATATATGGCAAATTGAAACAGCTGACTGTAAAACATACGTAACTTTCACGGCAAGATTACATTGTTTTCTAATTTCAGATGCAGAAGAAGTGTTGACAGAGATTGAAGACCAATTGGACCCCTCAATGATACAAATGTACATGCGCGCATTGAGACAGGGAAGAGAGAAGCAAAACACAATCCGTGTTATGGTTGTTGGTCATCATGGAGTAGGCAAAACAACTTTAACGAAAAACTTGATGGGAATGTCATTGGATAATAATGCAAGCACAAATGGAGTAGATGTCCATGTACACAAATGTATTGCTAGTGATGGAAAATGGAATATGACAGCAATACTGCCTACTGAATCTGACAGCATTAAACGTATAGCTACCGTTGCTTTTTCGCCAGCAGCCTCGCAAGAATCTCCGAAAGATGTCGTTGCATTTTCACCAGCACGCTCGCAAAAAGCTCCGAAAGCTGTATCTGATCAAACAAGCCTCACTTTAGCTACAAGTGAAGAAACGAATGTGAAGAAAGTTGAAAGTGACGATGAAAACGATGACAATTCACCATTTGCAGATGCAGTCGTAGACATTAACGATGATTCAAATTTTTATGGTAATGAATATTCTAATCTGTCAGATATTAATTACCTAAATGACCACCCCAATGCAAAAGAGACAAAGGAGAATGTGTTGAAATTTTCTTTAGTCATGAAAATGAATGATAGTACGGAAATGCCAGATGTAAATCCGAACAAACATATCAATATTTGGGATTTCGGAGGTCAATTTGTATTTTATGCCACGCATCAGCTTTTTCACACTTCAAGGGCGGTATACCTCCTCGTGCTTGATGTGACAAAAGCTCTCGACACAACTGTCCATGACGATGATTATCCGGAAGGATCCAATGCACAAGATGTGAAATCGTTTTGTCAATTCTGGATGCACTCAATACATTCGCACGTCGGCAACTCCAAAGGGGAACCGCCTGTAATTCTCGTTGGTACAAACATAGATCGGATTGAAGGAGACGCCGAAATTAAAAGAAAACATACAGAGGACTACTTCGATAACGTCAGGAAACTGTTTGATGGAACGCCGATAATAAAGCACATTCAGCCTGAACAATTCCATATTGATAATCTCACGACGAATAAAACCCCAATAACGGAACTTGGTAGATGTATCATCAGTGTTGCAGAACGACAGGAGGCCTGGAAACAAGATATACCCGCCAAATGGATTCCTTTGGAATGCAGCCTGCGAAAGAGGCGAAATGAGAAGCATATCACGTTTGACGAGGTTTGTAGAATAGATGCAACAAATGAAGTGCCAATTGCCGACAGGAATGAAATACAACTATTCCTCATATATCACCACTTAATGGGAACATTGATCTACTTCAAGGATGAAGCAATATCGGACTTCGTAGTGCTTGACCCCCAATGGCTTATGGATGCTTTTAAATGTATAATTACCTCAAAGGCTTTTTGCAAGGTTAGGCCATGCCTCAGGAACCTTTGGGATATCCTAGTTAAGGAAGCAATACTATCTCCAGAGCTGGTAGATGATGTGTGGGGGGAAAACACAAACAACGATTTCCGTGAGCACAAAGACATTTTGTTAAAATACTTGACTAAACTTGGCATTATTGCAAAGGTATGCGTCTTTCATGCAGAAACGGCATCTCAACAAGAACTAGATGTCTACATTGTACCCAGTCTGTTGAAAAGTTCCATTTCGGAGAATGATGTCGACGCATTTTTAGATTTAAGAACAAGCACAATAACGTCACTTGTGTTTGCCTTTGAGAATAGGTTTGTTTCACCAACCCTGTACCATCGCATAACAGCTGCAGCACTGGGAACATGGCCTATCGTAGAATATAAAGGCAACAAACTTCTGTATGAAAATGTCGGTATCTACAGATTAGACACAGCACATTGTGGAATTATTGAGTTGACAGACAAAGCAATAGCAGTGCGAGTAGTGAATCTTTGTAGAGACGACATAGATTGTCGACAAAGCGATATGCTTCGTCGTTTTGTTGAGCTAATGTTGATTCAGGAATTAGACAAATGCCACCAAGGTCAAGAGGACCATAACCACCAAGATCACCGAGAGAGCCAATACAAGTTGTATATACAATGTAATTTAGAAAACAAGCATTGCAAGTCCATAATGCCTATCGACATTCTGCGGCAAAATAAAACTGCGCCATGTCCTGACCTCGTAGCTGGTCACGTGCTTGATTCTAACCTGGTAATGCAGCAATGGTTCCCCGATGATTATACGCAAGGACCAAATCAGGACTGGTTTTCCAGATGTATCTCGTCAGGTACACTATCGAGAAAGGTTACACAAAGGGATCTCAACCGAATATCCAAGGCCATTGGGTCTGGCTGGGAACTTCTTTCCGAGCCATTAGGGATGTCTGATGCCGATATATACCATTTTAAAGAGGATTATCGGTTCTCATGCAAACTCCAGATATATCACATGTTGACCATGTGGGCTCAACAAGAAGGTGAAGGGGCAACATTAGCTGTTTTGCTTCAGAAGATGAAAGACACGTCAGATGCAAAGGTGGAGTGGGATCAAATCAAGAATATGGTGGATGAATTTCCTTAATGATTGATTTGCTTTACTGAAAACAGTATACTTGTGCAAAGTGAAACACAGCCTGGGGGTGAATACGAGGCCTGAACAATACGAAATAATAAAATACATGTACGCGTTGACATCAAAATACAATGTGTACATGTCTATGCCGTAAATGTTGCGGCGTGGTCTGTATTTTTGCAGAAGAAACCCTCATAATTTTACAAAAACATTTTTAATGAATAAAACTAAACATTTTCAAGAATAATACGTGATGGATTTGAAGATAAGACGGATATGTTAATGACTGATTAATTTGGTAGTGGACATTTAATGTTTACATCTGGGAGAGATTTTATGTATGTTTATAATGGACACATTTGAAACTATATGAAGGTACACGCTTTTACGTCATTTTAATAATAAGGAAACTGCAGTAACTATATAATAACACTTTGATGCTGAACAATCCATTGATATAATTACTTTTGAAAACGATTTACCCCTGGCTTGTAACATAGCCAGTTGCCAAATTCAAGCAAGTGGCAGCTGCTGAAATACATACGAAAGTTCAAACAAGTGATCAATAAAGGCTATCGACCTAAACTAATTAATGGAATGCTAATATAACAAACGATGTGTGAAGCGCTGTGGTCTAGAGGTAGAGTGTTGAACCCATTAACCGAAAAGTCGTGGGTTCGATCCCCGCATTGACCATATGTGCTGTGTCCCTGAGCAAGACATTTTATCGCATTTGCTTAGTACGGGTTCTACCCAGGAAGACATCGAAAGTGATTAAAATAACTTCATAGAGCTTTCGTTACAATCATTGTAAAAAGGTTTGAACAGTGATTTAGTCGAGTGCTTCATTTTCCACAGCTTATAACTACTAGACAATACACAGTTGGTATTGAAATAGCGTTCTATCGGTCTCGTATAAGTATTCGCTTATTAAAGCCATTCCAAAATTCAAAACAAATCGAAAAACTGGCTGCACAAACTGTTATCATATAACAATCCAAGTTAGTCCGATAAGTGCATGCTTTGCTATGGTTACATGTGCATGACTGTGGTGTCTTATAGCACTACATGTACTCGTATCAGTGACCCTTAAATTTCACACCCAGATGTGCACTCTGTCTGCGTTAGGAACATATTCTAGTTTGAACAGAGAATCGTACCAGTGTTTATATCCGGGTTATGCTGAACTTTTGCTGATGTTATCGTCCAATATCAATCTGAATATTGGTCTGAGAGAAGAGTATGAATCTAGGAGTAAATGATCCATGAAAATGAAGTACATTGGAAGAAACGCAAGGTATCAAAGAAATGGTGATGAAAAAAGAAAGTGTTAAATGTAAATGTAATAGTATTAAAAGAAACATAGTCGCAGGAATGTTGATGCAAATTGTATACTCGTCTTGACGCAGGTGTTGCCGAAAATAAAGAAACTGTTAAATTCCGTCTTAGAGTCATGACTCGACAGAAGGGTATATATTGTTGATGCTAAACTCAGTACATTTAAAAACGCAACATTTATGAATTCGATTATTTTTAGTCCTCTGTGATTTTGTTCAAATTAAGATTGTGTTTATGTAAGTACACACGTCTCTTTGTCCCAACGGTTAACATTTAAACTATAGACAGTTGCATAAGATTTGCTCTACCTTTTTAGTTTGCACGAGGACCTCTAGAAATTAGAAAAATAACAAGTATTGCGTTTTCAGATGAACTGAGTGTAGATAACCGCGAAAGAGGCAATGCAAATACAAAGTGTTTGCAGGCTATGACGCGTTTGGCCACACAGGTTTCGGATATTCAAATGATCTTACATTTAAACAGAGATAACAGTCGCCATCTGAAAATAGAAGAAGTCTCGTCTAGGAAGCTACGTAGTTTATATACATATGAAATACATTCTCAATAAGTTGGTGTTAACACGAAAGCATTTAAAGGTGTTTTCTGAGCATTATCAGAAAACAAAGATACTCATTATACAGGCAATATAATTCCTACGAAAACGGACATTGGTGAAAATGAAAGTTATGGTTTAAAATCCAGGATCATGATAGGAGACAAAACGTCCCGGTGAGTAAGGATGAAGCCAGCGATTCTGAAATATCAGGCAATATCAACCATGTCCTTTCGGAGTTGGAGCATCACAGGTTTTGGAAACTAATTAATGGATAGTGATATCATGGGTTATACGTAGCAATTTCGTGTTATATCGTTGATAGAATCATATGTTGTAGATTAGTAGATGGCAGATAATAGTATGTGGAAGCAGTCGCAACTATTTTTTATTATTATGTTCTGTTAAAGCAAGAAAGGTGGTGGGAACATGGACATTTGTGTAATATTTTGTTATGTAATCAAATATCTATGATTGTGTAAAGATAATTATAAGTTGGGAAATAACTTATATACAATGACTGTAAAGTATGTTGCCAGTTCGCGATTGAACATGAACGTTTAAAAAGTACATTTTTTGCCTTAATATTTATTAATTTGTTGGATGTTTTCAATCAATTTTCCAAATATTCGACAAGGTGGACATGTGGTCCATTTTTAAATTCTGATTGCGAACTGGCAACACGTTGGTGTCAGTTCTTTATTCGGGCGAATTGGCATCTGGTTAAATTAACTATGTTCAATGGACTACTTTTCGTGATTCGAATAGAAAACCATAACAAATGAAGCAGTTTAAAGAACAAAAATAACAATTATAAAAATAAGCGGACATTTTGCAATTAGTGATTAGCGAGACAACCAGTTGTCAGTACGCAGTTCGGTAGTCGAATCAATATGAACGACAATACATATTGTAGTGACTTTTGATATATTCAGTGAATGTGCTAATATCAACAAGTTTTGGAATTTTCATACAACAAGATTTTCGGAGTATTCCACAGGTATTCGGCGCGTAATTTTGTCACTACTACTAAAACAAAACAAAAAAAACCATCACCCAAAATGTCATTTAATAACATTTTAAAACTTTTCTAAAAAAAATATCTTTCATATATTATATATTATCACATAACGTCCCTTGTTAGCAGTGTCGAACACCCATTTAATATTCTATTGTATGACACACGTGTAATACAACCTGGAACGATTTTGATTGGTTGAGTTAAACCTGTAACACTACGCAAGTTTATTAACTGAAACTATTTTATTTATTATAAATTCACCCCGATCTGAGTCATAAACTTATTATTTGTGACAGCTTATAAAAATAATGCACGTTATACAAAACATAATAATGCACGTTATACAAAACATTGGTTTTGGTTTGTTAAAAAGTGGGCGTAAACTGCTATTTTGTAGAGGTAAAACACGAACTCTTTTATACGCAACGTTATGTGTGAGACACGACGTTACGACGTCACATATTTATGACGTTTTGGCGCTAAAGTGTGTCTGACGTCGTGGCGGTTCTATGTACATCTGAATTTTTTTTTACTAATTTGATTGCAATGTTATGTGATAAAAAGAATCTTATACTCATTCCCATTCCATATCAGATTTATGAAACTCGTTATGAATTATTTTTAATTTTAACTCGCCAAAAGGCTCGTTAAAATTAAAATAATTCATAACTCGTTTCATAAATCTGATATGAAATGGGAATTCGTTTAAGATCCTCTATATAATAATATGAAAACATATATTTTTTAGAAAAGTTTTGAAATGTTATTAAATGACTATTTTTTTTTTTTGGTGTGTGGGGGTGGGGGGGGGGGGGGGTTGGTGGGGAGGAGGGGGTATAGTAGTGACCAAATTACACGCCGAAAGACCTGAGGAGTATTTAAGGTATCTTTATAAAATATTCTACGTATACTTGTTCTTGGCTAGTGGCGGTGTGACAAAATGTACATATTTTCTTACCTTAAAGTTCGCCGGCCATGTTTTGTTTCATGAATATGTTTATGTTTATTCAAATCGAAAGCAATACACAACAATAAATATGTACAATTCACACATTGCAATATCTGTGAAAAGCGAGAATAAGATTTTATTTGATGACGCAGAAAACTTTAAACAGGTAAATTAATCCATAGGTAAATGTATTTATCAATTATCTGGCAATAGCTGTGCAGCTAGACAATTCAAATTACCTCATTTCCCCATGCGTCATGCAGTGGTAAAAGTAGTATCTACGTCATGCAAATAATACTAATTTTTACATACAACTTAGTAGCGGTTTTAAATATATGCTTCTCTCCGGGACTATCAAGAAATGTTCATATGATGTTTAAGAGTTAAATTTGTTAATTGATAATACTACAAAAAGGGGTGGCCATTCATCTTTAACATTAAGTAATTTTCTAATATCAGTGTTGTTATAAAAAACAAAATAAACATTTCGCAATTATTGTTTCAGGAGCATAACTCGCTTAAAAGTATATTTATGAAAAGTCCTGCACCTATTAAGCTTTAGTTAGTAGTCTCGTGATGCCTAAATGGAAACAAGATGTTTAAACAACAGAAAATCCGGAGTATAGCGTCAACATCGTTCAATCTAACTTTTTGAAACTTGTTACACACATCATGTTACAGATCTGATGGTACTTTAGATGTATATAAAGTGTATATCAATATTTGTTTGTGAATGTGTTAATATACAACCAAAGCTCTTTGGAATTTGATTTTGGAGCGTAACCTGGAAACTGTTCAATGAATCTTTATGAAGCTACATGAACACAGTGGCTTAAGTGTCTGTTCCTATTTAGAACATATTTATATAATGTATGTTTCGGTGGAAATAAGCTTGACGTTTCCATGGAAATAAGCTTGTCATTTTAACACAATTTCCTTTCCATCGCATAAATACAATACCGGTTAAGAGACTATCCTTAGGAAAATTGATTCTTGTACATTTATTTTAATAAGTTCCAATGAAATATTACGAATAACCTAACATACACACATTTTATGTTTTAAATTACATGTCTTCCACAATTTATTTAAAAACAGTTATTTAGCATTTTGATATTGTGCATTTAAAGAAAAGAATATCTGTTCTCGAGCTATTTTAATCAATTGATGTGTAATGCTGATATTTGTATTATATGTACATGTATATGAATATGTGTATGGGCCAACGGCTTTATTCAATAATAAATAACTGAACTTGAAAAAAGGCGTTATGTTCATCATATCCAACTTAAAATCTATAGTAGATGATATATATCATAACTATCAGCGTTTGTCATTGGCCTTGAAGCAGTCACGTGTGATTAAATAGTTTTAAGAATAAATAGGAATTAGTGCAACGTGCAATAGTTTATTCGTAACAGTGGAATAGTAACATTGTCGTGCAATAGTTTAGCTGTGTCACTGACGCGCTTTTTGTGTGTGACCGTACAATAGTTCATCCATGAACCGTGCTAATTACATTTAGCGTGAATGAATGCATGGTGTTTTACGGCACGTCGACATATAAATAGGTCATATTGTGCGCTCTACTGATGAAAGATGAAGAAATGAAATAGTAATTAAAAATTAATGTAAATATATAGATAAAACTATTAACTAATAAGGGATGTTATGGTAGTAATATAAACTAAAATCTATAGTATCAAATAATTAACATTGTAGTACCTTTGACGCATAGGACCAAAGTCTACACATTCCAACAATATGTGTTTGTTGACCGTTAACGGTGCAAAGCAGGGTATACATTCTGGTAATTGCTCATCTTGTAATAAATATGAGTGAGTATAACGTGTATGCCCTATCCTGCACCGGGCACATTTAGCGTGAAAGAGAGCTATTGGTACTCTGCGGAACGGAACGGAACCAACATTGAGGCTCCATATTTTGCACATAATGTGTATGCAGTACTTTAAACATTGTCATTTGAAGTACAGTGGCTTCAAATAAGATGAATTTGATTATACACTGGTTGTTGAGGTATGCTTGTGAAAACAACTAAATACTGGTTCGAACCTCTACACGCAGCTAAACGATGCTGGATAATAACTGTTGAAGGCGTACAAAGTCTGGATGCTGTCAACATGCTCCTGATATACCTAGTCAGCAATTTGGGCATGCATTGTGTCATTCAATATTTGTGTGGAACCACATTTATGCATTAAACAATAAAAAAGTGTGGAGATAAATCTAAAAGTACTCATTTAATGAAAACGACAAAAGTTGCTAAGCAGTTTTGCATATATCAGTTTGATACGTTGCATCGACCAAACAAAGTGCTTCCAGATACAATAACACACACATTACCAGAGAACTGATTTGAATGTAACACTCGTGGAAAACTTGTTCCGTTCCGTTCCGCAAAGTACCAACGGAACGGATCAATATTTCATTTTACATTATTATCTTACTTTGCACATGATGTGTATGCAGTACTTTAAACATTGTCGTTTGAAATCCAATGGCTTCAAATAGCATGAATTTGATTATATACCAGTTGTTGAGGTATGCATGTGAAAACAACTAAATATTGGTTCGAACCTCTATACGCAGCTAACCGATGCTGGATAATGAACTGAATGAAAAAAGAAACGTCTTACCTTTTTGCTGGTATTTCCATAGGCCAGTTTTTGAGGGCGTATACAAGCTTAAACAGCGTTTTAATAAACAATATAAGATGTTTGTAAGCCAAAGCTGCCATCTATACAATCTGTTTTATGTTTTTTTGTGATTTCTTTTGGTAATTTACATAAAGAGGAACATATAGAGAATATGGTCAAATTTCGGTAATTTTCGCAGATTTAATTTGTTTGTTTTTTGGCCAAAATGCATGTTTTAAGAAAAAAAGGGCTAACGCCCTTGTGTACAGAACTTTTCAAAAACATCTTTGTATCTAATTATTCTTAAAAACATCATTACTTTTTTCCTGTTTTGCTGTTTAGACAATCAGCATCAACATAAGACGTTTCTTTTTTTGTTCAGTATAACTGTTGAAGGCCTACAGTCTGGATGATGTCAACATGTTCCTGATATACCTAGTCAGCAATTCGGGCATGCATTGTGTGAATTTCATACGTTGTATTGACCAAACAAACTGCCTCCAGATAAAATACGACACACATTAACAGAGAACTTATTAGAATCTAACAACTATGGAAACTTTGTTCCGTTCCGTTCCGCAAAGTAACAATGTCGTTCCGTTCCGCAGTTACAATGCCCTTTTTGGAATACGTATTTTGCGGAAAGGAACGGAAAAGGTTAGTCATTATAGATTCAAATTATCTTTCGCATAATTTGAGCGAAACGCTTTCAAACATTGCAATTTAAACTCGAATGGAGTCTCCCCGTATGGAGTCAATTTTGGTTCCGTTCCATTCTCATGGGAGAGATGTACGCATTTGGTTGACGGTATTGAGGTTTGGTTCACACTAGATCCCTGTCCTCAGCTGCAATTGTGCCACTGTTAGTTCAAATCCGGTACCTCTATTGTCAACCCTCATATGTTTGCTGACTCGGTCTTTGTTTTCAAGCGTATACATATCGCATGCACTCGATGTTTAAAATGCGTGTTATGAATTGAAGAATTTTGTGAAGGTTGTGCTACCTTTTCGACGTTTGCATCTGTATATACTGATAATGTTTAACTATTAGACTATTTGCAATATGCTTCTTAACAACACCTCATTTGAGATATTGGCGAAAACTGAAAGCCGCAAGTCGGTCATTGTTATACATGTACCTTATTTGTTAAAAATCAATTGAATACTAATAAAGTAAGAGTTAATTAGTAGTTTAATGTGCAAACCGCAATATAAAACAATTGACAAACTATCATCAAACGTACTCAACGTACACTGCATAACGTTCTGATTGCAACTGTATTGCTCTTCTATCAACACGTTTTTATATGATATTTCGTTAAAGAGACATGCGTCATTCATTTAGAACTTAATACTTACAGTGATATATAAAAACAGAAAAAACAGATATAACAATCGAAGAGGAAAAGTACCACAAAAAGTAGATGTAACAATCGAACAGGAAAAGTACCACAAAAAACAGATATAACAATCGAACAGGGAAAGTATCACACAAAGTAGATATAACAATCGAACAGGAAAAGTACCACCAAAAACAGATATAACAATCGAACAGGAAACGTACCACGAAAAGTAGATATTATACGAACATGAAATGTAGCATTCAAAGAGCACAGTCATCCACAAACACACAGAGAAACAAATAACAACTACAAATATGAAAGGGTTGACCGCCTTGAAACGGTCAGTGCCAAATAGGTCGCTGTGGGTTTAAACCGGGTTCTAGGGTGCTTCAAACCTCACTCTTCCCCTATCGTCATACCAATGAATGTGGACATTGTAAATAAAGATATCCACGCCAGGATATATAATCTCTAAGAAACACGGCGGCATTAATAGGCATAAATGATCATATATATATAAAATATACGAAAACGAAAGCCTAGAAAGCCACAAAGTAAGTACTCGATGACTTGCCAGAGCAACAAGAGAACAAAGCGTTAAAGATACGACACGACTTTAATCATTTGCAATATAACTATGTATATAGAACCCGTAACGTATCGCAGACTATAGTGATTAATTAGTCGTTTCTGTTGTAGTTTCCATTTGTGGAAACCAATACGATTGAACGCAGTCTATACAAGGAACAGGTAAAATATACTTGACAGTTTGATTTTGATAAGGTGCGCTTCGTGAAAGTGGAGTTCAAATCAATTTTCATCGACAGGTATATGTTTACGCATCAGCCATACTACGCCCCCGCAACGATTACATTGACAATCAACAAATACAAATCAACTGAAACGCCGACTCAATCATCAACATACTAGAGTGCTATAACGTAGGTGGAACACTAAACAATAGTTCACACAGTAAACATATGTAACAATGATGCTGCAATTTAGTTTATACACTCTGGAAGTTCTATTGCATACTATTAAAGTTAACTTATTTAAAAGGTATTTCCAATTTCTGCTGCCTAAGCAACACATTTTACATTTTAAAACCTCTATGAATAGTACATTGGCTATAAAACATGTATGTCAAACTCAGTTATTTGTATTTACCACTATATATTCCAGATCCAACTGTATATAAATTATGTAAGTATTGTCAAACAATGTCAAGTAAATGCTGAAACGCTTTCTCAGAAAATACGCTCAAATATTAGATATATCTGTCTGACACAATTGAACCGCAGTGTGGCCTAATGTAGAGAGTCCGTCTCGATTCAATCTCCGGCCGGGCCACAACAAAGACTAAACAAAAGTGGTAGGTCCCTTGCTCGACGTTCCGCATATAAAGTGTAGTTCTAGGAGTGGTCGGCCCGGTGTCAGTATAATGTGACATGAGTATACCAGTGTGACAGCAATATTTGTCATACTGCAGAGAAAATTCTCGGGATTTTATTGGTCAATGGGCCGTAGACATAAGCCCATGTCTACGTCTCGCGACATGAACATAGGACAATTTCCCCGTAGGTACCCCATACCTGCAATACACAAAAACAAAATGGCGACGATAACGTTGCCGATTCGTTTTGGAAACGGCAGATTATTTTCTTTCTATAGCTTTTCTGCGCTTTCCATTGTGTGTAAAGGTCTGAAATAATCGTAAGAATATATTTGTTTGCAATTTTACAGATAATAAAACATTAACATAGTGATAAAATACATTTATGTTATGAACAAATCCACCAAATATAACGACGTTAGAGCGATGACTTCACGAAAATAAACAACGTCTAGTTAGAGGCACGTTACGGAGAAATTGGAGCAATAAAAATGAAAACGTGTTTTTGGCTGTTTTATTTTTTCTTAAATAAAGGGTAACAACTTTGAAGCATGACAAAATCGGTATTAGGATTCTTGACGGCTCGGGTGAATATAATTTCCAGGCAGGGAATGTGAGCCCATGTACCCTGTCAAGAATCGTAATAACTAATAAAGTTGAGCATGGTGCTCATTACAAAAAACAGACACCGTCGTGATGCAAACCCCATACGCACGCACGCACGTACGCACGCACGCACGCACGCACGCACGCAACCAGGCATACGTGGGAAACTTGTTGCTATTGTTTCTGCCTTATCATTTAGAACTTGCTTTGTGGATTTCTAGGCTTTTTTAACATTCATATATACATGATCATCTTTGAGTTATACTTATATTGTCTATTAATGCAACTCATTTCATAAAGGATACGGCCTGGTGGCGATTTCTTTATTTATACTGTACCGTTTAATTGTGACGACAATAGGATAAGTGTGAGGTTTTGTGTTACCCTAGAACCTGCTTTAAATCCCTAGGCGATCCCAGGCGGTACCCATATTTTCAAACCCTTTATGTTTGTGATCTCATATGCATTGCCTCGTATTTATTCTTATAATTGGTTTTTGTTTCGATGCGTGTCTTTGGTTGAATGTGGTCCTTTAATGCTACAATTCCTGTTAGACTCTGCCTTATTGGTTAGAGAATAGTTCATGGCGGGGATTTCTTTATTTACACTTTCCCGTGTTATTGGGATGAAGAAGGGTAAGTGTGAGGTTTGGTGCACACTAGAACCTGGTTTAAACCCCCAGCGGCCATTTTGCCACCGACCGTTCCAAGGCTGTAGCCCTACTGTCAACCCTTTTTGTGTTTGTGACGTCATATGCCTTTATTATTACTATTGCCAATTTTGTTTGTCTTTTTGCGTGTTTTTGGGTTTACTGTGTTCTGTGAAAGCTGCATTTCCTGTTCGACTTTTATACTAACTTTTATACCAAAAGCTCATTTACTGTTCGACTTTTATTCCTACTTTAGGCTGAGACTTATTTTTTAAAATCAGTATAACAATTACGTCACTACAATATAGTGTTTCTTTGCATCATTGACATCCAGGTACACATAAAGATGAATTGGCGGTATATCAAAATATAGAGGTATGGGATATTATTTATTTATTTCATTTAATCTATTATGTAATGTTCTGATACTAAGTAATATACATGTATAGAGTCTGGTCTCAGCGGGTTAGTTTATAGTAAACACCGAGATGGGTGTAGCCTCTCAGGGTGTTTAAATAACCAACGAGCTGAGACAGACTATATATGTTTTGTAGTATGGTGTACTTAGTGACACTGACCATCCTCTAAATTCCATTTATCGGAAGTTGGAGTATAATAAAGCGCCGTCCTTTGTTTACCCTGAATTCTATGCATTCGTCATAGGCAATTTCACCGACCATAATACAAATTGTTTCTAGGCACACACTTTAATATATTAATTTTATATTGCGAGAATCATGCTGCTGTGTAGGATGGTGAGCAAAAATCTATTATTCATTACGCCTTGATTAAATGGTGAAAAAACAACGTATCAATTAAACTGTTTTTACCATGTCACTCAATGAATTATTAAAATAGCTCCATTTAAATGTGTTGTGTCTGATATTACTCCTACTGCTAAGCTTTGTAACTTAAAGCAATACTATATGTTATCTAATGCCGTCTAACGCATTTACAAATACATTTACCGGAAACAAATACTTTTGGGATTATCATATTAGAATATCCAGTTTGAAACAAATACTATTGGGATTATAATATTAGAATATCCATTTTAATTCAGATGCACTGCACCGGTTTTAATCATCGTTTTTTTTGGTTGGTAATAGATGCTTTGTAATATCAATACATACTGAAAAGGGGATCCCTTGGAAGCAACAAACACAAACAAGAGATAAAAGTAGCAGACTCGGTTTTATTGAGTCTGTTCATGAGGGGTAATTTAAAGTGCAACACCTCTCACGCCTCCTAGCACCGGCTTAAGCGATATTCTACTTAAAAGCCACAAAGATTGGGCTTGATGATCCCAATGAACCAGTAAGTAATAACACTTCTGATTTGTAGTCGGGTCGACTTTTTACGGTCGCCACACAGCACTAAACAAACGCGAGTGTGATTGTCAATACATACTGTAAAGGGGATCTTTTGGAAGCAACAAACAAAAACAAGAGATAAAAGTAGCAGACTCGGTTTTACTGAGTCTTAAGTTATCAAAAGAGTTTCTGACGTTTTCATTTTACAACGCACTGCACATTTAATGGGCGACCCATTTACTGTTCTCCAATATGTTTTCCTTTTTGATTGTGCGATGACCCGACTGATTGCGTACCCTGTTACGACGCCTGCAATACCGAAAGGTAAATGTTAACCACACTACTTATCAAAGAAAAGCGTATTGTTTTTATTCAAAAGTCCTTTGCTGGAGAAAAAAATACAGTTTGCCTATAACAATATTAAAGCATGTTTTTCTAACGGTAGTTCAAACAATTACACAATGTGGTCTTGCCAAGAAATTTTGTGAAGCACACACAATATTTTATCAGGTATGGAATTACTGTTTATAGATTAATTGTTATTATTTAACTGTATACGAACTGTGCACCTCTTTTGCATGTAATCGAGCTGACGAATTTAACATTCGTAACTTAACTTATAAGCTACCCCATCATAGCTATCCTTACCCCAAACTTCAAAACACGTTGAAAAATATCAGTATCGTGATCATAATCTAACTTTAAAATATAAAAAAGTAAATGAAGAAATCTTCTGTGAGTGACAAGGAGGCACAACCTGACTTACGTGGGGACGTTATCTACAAACGTCGTGAGATCATTGGTCATTATCATATAATAGTTTATATATATATATAAACAATAGTCTATATATTACGGTGACCTGTTAGGGCCATGTTATCATCGCATCTTACCATCAACAATCGACCTAGGTTGATGGTCGATGGTAAGATGCGATGGTCGATGGTAAGATGCGATGGTAAGATGCGATGGCAAGATGCGATGGTCGATGGTACGATGCGATGGTCGGTGGTCCATCACATCTTACCATCGACCATCGCATCTTACCACCGACCATCGCATCTTACCATCGCATCTTACCATCGACCATCGCATCTTACCATCGCATCTTACCATCGCCCATCGCATCTTGCCATCGCATCTTACCATCGCATCTTACGGTAAGATGCGATGGTAACCTAGCCCTAACAGGCCACCGTAATATATATAAACGTGATATAATATTTATCAAAATACGACCAAACATGTTTTTATCATACATAAATACACTGCATAAAGATGCACGCTAAAGATGCATGCGCATTTAAAATAGGAATCAGTGTCAGAGGATCAAATGTGATATTTTAAGTGCATTTGCAAATATAGAACGCGCTATTTGAATTATATATGGTCAATCGTTACAAATGTTTTAATGGCATTATTAAACCTCGATATTAAAATGTAATGTAAAACGTTATATTTAAGTGGAACGTGCTATTTTAGTATTGAAAATGTCAAACATTACTGCAAATCAGCGATACGCCATTACATGCGATTTACCTTTAGCTCTTTCAGTCGTAAAGTTATTTGCAAAAGTGTCAGATTTCCGGTCGTTCTCTAGATTGAATTTCTCTTTGGCTACAACTGCTGTGGTTTTGTATTGTTTCCTAATTTCTGTGTATATGTCATTTATGGTTAGAGATTTCCTTTTGATCGGTTGTACTTGTATTTACACTGTCTTTTCAATTTCAGCGCTGCAGACAGGATAATAGCGAGGTTGTGTACACTTAAAATCGTTTAAGCTAACCAGTGAGCCATATTGCCTACTGGCCGTTCCAAGTCGGTAACCTTGTCTTCACCACTCTTTGTCCTTTACATTGTATAGTTAATTTTCTCTTTCTTTATGGTACAGACATTGCGTTTGAGTGCTGTGATTTCTATATGACCATTGTTTCTTATTTTTCAAAAAGATGTAAGTAAACCAGAATTTTCAATGTAACACAACTAAGCAATTTATTGTAAATTGACATTACTGATCCATAGGAGACAAAAAAAAGAAGTAATGTATCTAGTACTTTTCGTTCCACGAGAAACGAATCTATAGTTCACGCACGAGTTAAAATATTTTACTTTTCTCGCATAGAGAGACGAAACAAAATCTCTTATTCATGATAAAACAATAATTGCTTTTTGAAATGATATAATCTAAATTGTGTGCAGAAGGAAGGTAAACGATACGTTACATTAAAAGGCGGTTTATATTCATATATTCACGATCATCTTTGTGTTTTACTTATATTGTTGGTTAGAGAATAGTTCATGGTGGGGATTTCTTTATTTACACTGTCCCCTTTTATTGGGATGACAGTAGGGTAAGTGTGATGTTTTGTGAACCCTAGAACCTGGTTTAAATACCCAGCGTCCTTTGTTGCCACTGAGTGTTCCAAGGCGGTAGCCCTAATGTTATTTTGCCTTTTATTCTTTTTTATGTATAGTTGTTCATTGCTTCTGTGTGTGAATGAATGCTACTTTTTCTGTTCGATTTTTATATCTATATTTTATATTGCCTATTGACATGATTAATACTGCTTAGCTTGTTAAGAGGGTGTAGCCTGGTAGTGACTTCCCTATTTCCGCTTTCCCGTTAATTGGGAAGATATTAAGAGTTGGATTTGGTGTACACTAGAACCTGGCCTGGAATTCACCAACCATTCCTGAGAATATTCTAACTTAAGCTCAAGTATGCAAATTTCAATCACAAATATTTACAGAATAAACGTTCATAACAAGTTCCTAAGGATAAAAAGTACGGAAATTTCGTTCACAAATATTTTCATGACCTTCAAAGATAAACAATCGTAAGAAGTTGCTATTTATAAGTATGCATCATATTTAAATAATGTTTCCACCATTTCAAAGGCTACCGTTTGTTGTCAACCATCTTGTTTGTGGTGTCGCTTACTTTGCTTCTTTTTATCCATGAAATTGGTATATGATTTGAATGCAAGTTTTTAAATGGCCGAGTTATGTGAATGCTGCATTTTCTGTTCGACCTTTGTTTATTCTCTTAAAAATGAGATATATGGTCCTATAGAAACCACAGCGTCCAAAAGCAATGGCATCGTAGGTCCGCACTGTACTGCAAAAAAGGTACAATATTTAATTATACAATGAAAAAGACAAAATACAGCAGAAAGTGTGGTGAAGGTACAGGGTTACCGATTTGGAACGGTTAGTAGGCAATACGGCCTACAGGTTAGCTTGAATCGATTGTACGTGTACACACTCCTCCCTATTATCCTGTCTTCAGCGTCAAAATAGACACTACAGTGTAAACAAAACTCAATCATAGAGTCCCAAGAGGTTGTCCAGTCATCGCACAAGGAAAACATGAAGCGTAGTGACAATTGCAATCATTTTTTGACGCATGCAACTATGATAGAAAGTACTTATTGACCAAGTTCACTAGACTAAACTCATTGTCTAAGTAAATCTTTACTAAACGGATCCCCTAACGCCCCCAAATTTTATTTTAAATACATATTGAATTTCAAACCATATTTAGTTAAAAGGTAACCAATTAGCACTTTTTTCCTCGTGACATAAATTCAGTATCAAATTTATACTGTTAATTATTCTCTATACACTAATATACGAGTAATATACGAGAATTACTTGAATTTCAAACCATGTTTAGTTAAACGATAGGTAACCTAGGATTATCCAATGTTTCATTGTTTTTATAGATGGAACATCTAAAGTAAATGGGTCAAACTTTTATGTTTTTTTAAAAACATTTTTAATATTATTTCCTGCCAATTTTTAGAGGCTTAACTCTTTAAGCGGACTTCGATTCATGTAATGTGTATTATCAGCACAATTTATCTTTTCATATAAGGGGAAGGTAATTCTCAAAAGATGTAACAATTTAAACAATTAGTTTTACACACTATTATAAAACACGTTTCACACAAATTTTCTAAAACATATTTAAAAGAAGAAAATGAGTTAAGATACAAAACATATCTTTTTTTATCAATTTGTTACAAACAACCTAAATGAAGTGCTTGTTTTTTAAGGATGAGTTTAAGTTCGTTATAAATTAAACCCCTAATAAGAAGGCATGCATATCACAATCAGAATTAGATAATGAATATGATTTTTATTTCGTGATTTAAAAAACATGAATATATAGGGGATTATTTCACGACTGTGTTCGATTAGAAGGAAAAACTTCACGAGATGGCAGGCGTATGCTTCTTCATGAACGAGCGTCCATATGTATATTCGAACGCTGCGTTAGACAATCTGTGTATTATAATATGTATTTGGTGTTAGTGTCACGTGTTTTCATGTATAAATAGGCGGAGCGTATTTGCTGCGAATTCAATTTAAGGCAATTAAAAGCAAAAGTGTGCATATGCGAAGGTAGACATTTGGTTTAAACATCTTTTATTAATTATATGTACTTATGCATATATACAATGACAATAAATAAAGGATCGGAACGAAAGCATAATGCTTATTAAGTTCCTGTCCTTTCAAAGTTCGTATTTAAAACTAAAAATATTGACATATGTGTTATCCATTTTTCGCTCGGTGTTTGTTAGGTGTTTAACGTCATTATTTCAGCACATTTTAGAGGACGGTCGATTTTTTGTGGTGGAGGAAGACCACCCAATTATTCCATGATAGAACCAGTACTGTACACTGCCGGCCATCCGTAAGAACCGACAATTTTTCAATTACAAGTTGAGCTCCGAGTGGGATTCGATCCCACAGCGGTAAGAGGCGAGAAGGTTTATAGGTTGCGGTACACTAATTAATTGCTTTCCCTTAGGCCACAATGCAAGCTTTTCCGAAGATAAAAAATAAAAATTATTTTCAAGGTAAGTCCAAGTCTAATGTGCTAAAAGTTAAAATTCAGCATGTTTCCCCTACATAACTATCCATGAGGGCCGCCATATTTGTTTACATTCAAAACCGCAGTAAAGATTTACCTGCTTTTGAGTGGGGGGTTAATCTCATAATTTCATGTTTAAAAATTCATTTGATAAAAATAAATGCTCTGATTTTAATAGATGTTATTAATTAATTAATTAACAACTCTTAAAATATATTTGAAACATTTATCTGGCATGTTTTAGTTTTTGTGACCTTTAACGTCTGGCTCAGGTCATTCATGGAAAGGGGCGTGGTCAAGCCCATGCTATATTTAGGATACCGCAAGCTACAACGTTGTCAAACCATCGACCACGAAAGCGTTTCTAGATGTACTGGTGATTTAAGTCAATGCCATTAAGCGAGCAAATAGTAACCAAAATATCTAGAACAATGGAAAATGATATAAAGATAAAAAATAGGTAAGAAAGAGAAAATAATTTGAAGTTGATGTAAAATTATTATAATACTAGTACTAACGGTAAGAAAGAGCAATCAGGACGGCGACACTGGGTATGGGAGAATCATCAGGACGGCGACACTGGGTAAGGGAGAATCATCAGGACGGCGACACTGGGTAAGGGAGAATCATCATGACGGCGACACTGGGTAAGGGAGAATCATCCGTACTCGAGCGTCCAACTTGTCCATTTATAAATGTTGACAATTAATGTCAGTTAAAATTGTTTACTTACTAGTTTTTAATTATGCAAATTATCGAAGAATAATACATTTGTTTCGTAACTGAGATTTAGGTCACCACATAGATTTTTTTTTTTGAGACTGGACAAAGAGGGAATACATACGTTCTAAACGAATACTGTGATAGGCAGGAGACGTGAAGTGAAACTGCTCTATGTTCTCAATAAAACCACAGCGGCACAACGGATCGTCAGTAATGGTTTTGGTAAACAAGTGGGGATTGAAGATGAATGGCGGCCCTTTTTTATATTTATCAGTTAACAAATTTAACTCTTAAACATCATATGAACATTTCCCGATAATCCCAGAGAGAAACATATATTTAAATACGCTACTAAGTTGTATGTAAAAATAAATATTATTTGCATGACGTAGATACTGCACGGTGAAATGAGGTAAATCTGAATTGTATAGCTGAACAACTATTGCCAGATAATTGATAAATACATTTACCTGTGGATTAATTTTCCTGTTCAAAGTCTTGTACGTCGTCAAATAAAATCTTATTCTCGCTTTTCACAGATTTTGTAATGTGTGAATTGTAAATATCTCTTGTTGTGTATTGATTTCGATTTAAAAAAACATAAACATGTTCATGAAACAAAACATGGGCGGTGAACTTTAAATGAATGGCAATTTGTTCCGAGACTTATGTGGAGTATTTGGGATTTTCTGTTACCTGAGTAGTAATAAATCGGTGGACGTGAAATATATCGTTGAAAGATTAGACAGATTCTAAAGATCGACATGTGGCAGTAGATTAAATTCACCAACGACAGAAGGTAAACATGAATCGGAGTAGTTGCTTGTTCGAGAGTGAATCGTTTGCGGATTATTTGCGTTTCGTAAGTTGTATCGAGACTCTTCACCTACTAATGATGAAAGATACGGTGCTGCCTATGAACCATTTTATAAAACAGAATAAGTTTATGCTTACGCCTTCGAACTTTGAGCGTTTCCCAACCAACTTATGAGTGCAAATTATTTAAGGATCAAGTTTGGTATTCCTTTTATCATTCTAGCTGCTTCTTTTGAGATTGTATCTACTTCCAGTTTTTCACAATTTGTGCAATTATCCCAGATAACATCCGCATATTGTAATAAATCTAATGCATATTACTAATAATTTACGATCCAGTTTTCTCGTTTTATTTATTCTAGCCTATGCTTTAGTTTTAACATGTTGGAATTCCAACTGCAATCATAAGACAGTATTTCATCTCCCTCAAGCCCACCACCCAACCCCACCCCGCACCCTATCCAAAACCTGATTCTCTTTTTTTGTTTACATATTTCTGTGTTATTAAGCTTATTTATTATTACACCTATAACCACCACCACAATGGAGCGCCGTTTTACTATTTATTCAGTATTTTGTGATATCAAGAATTCATATCTTGATATCAAAAAATCGAATTATTGATATTAAGAATTATTTTTTGATATCAAGAATTATACTGATTTTTTGATATCAAGAATTATATGTTTTGGTATCAAGAAATGCATATTGTGATATCAGAAAACCAGTTGTTTTATATCAATAAATCGATTTTTTGATTCTTCGATTAAAGAAATCAACATGGCAGTCATCCTCCGCATCTTCTACCCTCTCACCAGACACACCTATCTCATCCCAACATGGCAGTCATCCTCCGCATCTTCTACCCTCTCACCAGACACACCTATCTCATCCCAACATGGCAGTCATCCTCCGCATCTTCTACCCTCTCACCAGACACACCTATCTCATCCCAACATGACAGTCATCCTCCGCATCTTCTACCCTATCACTAGACACACCTATCTCATCCCCACATGGCAGTCATCCGCCGCATCTTCTACCCTCTCACCAGACAGACCTATCTCATCCCAACATGGCAGTCACCCTCCGCATCTTCTACCCTCTCACCAGAGAGACCTATCGCATCCCAACATGGCAGTCAATCTCCGCACATTCTACCCTCCCACCAGACACACCTATCTCATCTCAACATGGCAGTCATCCTCCGCATCTTCTACCCTCTCACCAGACACACCTATCTCATCCCAACATGGCAGTCATCCTCTGCATCTTCTACCCTCTCACCAGACACATCTATCTCATCCCAACATGGCAGTCATCCTCCTCATCTTCTACCCTCTCACCAGACACACCTATCTCATCCCAACATGGCAGTCATCCTCCTCATCTTCTACCCTCTCACCAGACACACCTACCTCATCCCAACATGGCAGTCATCCTCCTCATCTTCTACCCTCTCACCAGACCCACCTACTCCATCCCAACATGGCAGTCATCCTCCGCATCTTCTACCCTCTCACCAGACCCACCTACCTCATCCCAACATGGCAGTCATCCTCCTCATCTTCTACCCTCTCACCAGACCCACCTACCTCATCCCAACATGGCAGTCATCCTCCGCATCTTCTACCCTCTCACCAGACCCACCTACCTCATCCCAACATGGCAGTCATCCTCCGCATCTTCTACCCTCTCACCAGACCCACCTACCTCATCCCAACATGGCAGTCATCCTCCGCATCTTCTACCCTCTCACCAGACCCACCTACCTCATCCCAACATGGCAGTCATCCTCCGCATCTTCTACCCTCTCACCAGACCCACCTACCTCATCCCAACATGGCAGTCATCCTCCGCATCTTCTACCCTCTCACCAGACCCACCTACCTCATCCCAACATGGCAGCCATCCTCCTCATCTTCTACCCTCTCACCAGACCCACCTACCTCATCCCAACATGGCAGTCATCCTCCGCATCTTCTACCCTCTCACCAGACCCACCTACCTCATCCCAACATTGCAGTCATCCTCCGCATCTTCTACCCACTCACCAGACCCACCTACCTCATCCCAACATGGCAGTCATCCTCCTCATCTTCTACCCTCTCACCAGACCCACCTACCTCATCCCAACATGGCAGTCATCCTCCGCATCATCTACCCTCTCACCAGACCCACCTACCTCATCCCAACATGGCAGTCATCCTCCGCATCTTCTACCCTCTCACCAGACCCACCTACCTCATCCCAACATGGCAGTCATCCTCCTCATCTTCTACCCTCTCACCAGACCCACCTACCTCATCCCAACATGGCAGTCATCCTCCGCATCTTCTACCCTCTCACCAGACCCACCTACCTCATCCCAACATGGCAGTCATCCTCCGCATCTTCTACCCTCTCACCAGACCCACCTACCTCATCCCAACATGGCAGTCATCCTCCGCATCTTCTACCCTCTCACCAGACCCACCTACCTCATCCCAATTCCCTCTTATTTATTTTCTTTAAATATTCTCTTTTTCATTTATTAATATTACTCATGGATATATAAGAATTACATGGTTAGTCACTTAGAATTTCAGCTGTATCTTGGCGAGTGTAAGAAAATGATAAATGCGAGCCTCTGACGAATATTTATCACTTCTCGACACGAGCCAAAATACAACTGAAATTCTAAGTTACTAACCATGTAATTTGTTTATCATGCAACTGTTTTAAATAACATAATTTACCTGAAAAACAATGGAAATGTACCGTTTACGTCTGCTGCCGTCAAAATACAAATGGAGAATAGTTTGTCAGGGGCAGTAACTTTGGCAAATAATCGTTTTTGGCGTTTATATTTATGCAAAATACTTTCTTTTGATAATGTATTGTATATCTTAATTGATAAACATAAAAATCTTGCATATATTTGTAGTTTAAATGGCTGATTCCTGACTTTTTTAGTCATCGAATAATGGCGCGTGTAGCCACTAACATAATACAGCAGTTGAGTGGAAAATATTAGGTTGGTAGACAGTAGCTGTATTTGTATAGTAGAAACATTCGTTGCATGAAAATATTTCTACTATGCTTGTATGAAGAGAGATTACACGTACTCTGATTACTCTGAATGTGTTGTTCTCTGAAAAGCGAATAGTCGAGCTATGCTGTTCCCCGACAGCTCTAGTGTTTGATATGTCATATCATGGTTTTTATTTTTATTTGTAATTATTTTTTGTTTCTGTGCGTATATTTGGTTGACTGTGTCGTTGAATGCTACATTTCCTGTACAAACGGTATATCTATTTTTACTCAGTCGATACATTATCAAACAATCGGATCGAGTTTCCGTACTGTACACGTTGTGTCGGAAATATAAGTTTAATGCGTAAGGGAACATATCTGAAAAGTTCCAAATTGCATCAAGAGTGTGATCGGGGCGGCCTGTAATATAGCTTTAATATTTTTTCCGTAATTATGTCTCAAATGGAATGGTATCTCGATGGAATTAAACCTTATACGTTTTCTACCCTACGTCACCTGTGGGACCCGGGTGAAGGCAGAAAATTGATCAGATACCCTAAATTATTTTATAAAATACACAAAGGGAGGTAATGATTTCATAAAGAAAAGTAATATTTATATTTTGTTTGATATATGTTTTCTACTTTTGCAATGATTTGTATTTATATAATAATATGTATTTCTTTATGTCTTTTGAACTAGTAATACAGTGATGCTAATTATTAATTATCTGGCAGACATAAATTATAAGTTCATAGCATATATTATTGTTATATTGTTATATATTTATAATTAAGCATTGTACAAGAAATATAAAACTATCAAGTCCAGACTCTAATATACCCATCTCTATAAGATACCGTATCGGCTTATCGAGTTTGTTGGTGGAGGGACTATAAACCTTAGTATCACACACACGAAATATAAAACAGGAAGTCAGTCCCTTTGTATTCAAAATGTATTAGTCTAGGCTTAGAAAACGAAGTTTACGATGCTCTGAAGGAGAACGTTTCTGACGTTGCATAACATTCCACATTTTGTAAGCACAATCAGTCTGATCTGGTTTTCATATTTAAATTTCAAAAGTAGGTAAAAAAGTCGAACAAGAAACGTTGCAATCGTAGAACACAGTCAAGAACTTACAAGAAAAAGCAAAATACACAATCAAAATAACAAAAGGGTTCCGCTTTTGGACGATCAGTGGCAAAAATGCCGCTGGTGGTCTAAACCGGGTTTGTTGCACTAAACCTATGGTTTACCATTACTTGGTCCCGCCTTAATTTCATTGGGAAAGCGTATATTAACAGGATTTTATAACGGGTATTTCGACAATAAAATACGTTTAAATAATTTTTTACTGAAAAATTGCGATGAATTTTTTAAAATTACCTATTGAATGTTTTAATTTTACAATATGAAAGCTTTTAAAGCCGAAATAAAGGTTTTATTTCAACCCCGTTTTCGCTATATGGAGAAGGAGTTGGATTGGGTATGAAAGTTACTGTGCATTTCAGGGTACCTATGCGTCGAATATGAATCGAGATATTTTTTTATTGCTTACTTTATGTTTTCATACCTGATATCGTTAGACAGAATGAAAATAGACGCTCCTTGATCTGTTTACAATCTTGCGGTAGCTATCCGTTTAGCTTCACAAAGCCCGAAATTCATTTTGCCACCCGTGTTTACATTGCAAAAAATCAATAAAATGGCCGCGTTATTTTCACTACCCGTAGTCTGCGCATGTCCGTTTTTAAGGTTGGGTCGTTCCAAGTAAAACATAGGGGACGCAGCGTGTTGTTGTTGTTCAATTGTCAATTTACCGCTAATTGGAGCGCACCTCCAGCAATCGGTCGTACTTTTCTTTTATTAATGAAGACCATGATAAAAAGTAAGTAAAAACAATAATGCGTTTATATGTTGTTTACTAACACCACTATTGGTAAAATGTATTGTTTCTTAAAAATGTGACGTAATAGAAGAAATAATGCACGTGAAGTCGGTTATAATTCGTGCACATAAAAACTCAACAACTAAAGATGCCCAACTTAAAGAAAAAAAACTATTGTAAGCGATGACAAAAAAAAAACAGTTCAAAACGTCCTGAGTGAAAAGGGAGCTGCGGTTTCAGAGGTTGTTAAAACATATCAGCTTGTACAAAGAACAAGGTTGTTCAAAGAAAGAAGTTGGATGACTTCAGTCTAGGTATATTAAGAAGAACAGTATACACTATGTACCATTGAGGAGAATTTGTAAGTACATATAGATTTAATATAAGAAAAAAACAAGGGGAAAAGTATCAGTCCGAAATACATCAATATACATTATATATTTTTTTATATATATTTATATATATAGAAAACACACGCGCACACATACACAATGAACTCATTAAGTAATGTTTACAATAGCCAATGAAATGACGTTTGAAGACAGCGATCTATTTGATGGACTCTCTCTATATATAAAAAAAAATATCAAATTGTCTGTACTGTTGAGCGTCATTTATCCCATAAAGTTGTTCTCTTAGGTGGGAATGCATTATCACGCCCGGGAATCACACTGTCGGCATTATTTTGGCAATACCGACCGTTTACGGCGGATGATATCATTAACGTCTGGTGTTCCCCAAGGTTGTATCAGTGTTCCAATTTTGTTCCTGGTATTAACGACTTACCGGTCGCAAGTTGGTTCGCGCGGACGACACAGCAGTGTGGCAATCGACGACAAACTGACATACAGCGCCAAACGTCAGACCGATCTAAACACATTACTACTCATTATAAAAAACTTTAAAAATGGTCTTTCAAGTAGGACATGAGCTTCAATACCTCGAAATGCCAAGTCATTCAGGTTAACCAGGCCAAAACTCCAATTCCTCTCTAAATGGTCATGTACTAGAAACAGTCAGCAGCGCTCGATATCCAGGGGTAGACCTTTCAGACAACTTGTGCTGTAGTTTTGTTTTATCCTGATTTTATCTTTTTCACACGACATTGTATAATTTTAACACACTTTTCGCACAAGGGTGTACAGCAGTATAGATAGCTATAAAGGCATTTATATATACATATTGTGAATTTATATATATTTGGCGTACAAACGTGAATATGTAGACATTTGAAGAATAGTTACCGCACAAAATATGCAAAGCAATACAGGCGTGCAACTTACCATGCAGGCTTATTATGAAATATGAACAAACTCAATGTGGAAATAGCCTTTTTCTTTTCATATATATATTTTTTTTAAGAACCTTATTTGCGTTTTAATTGTTAAACACAGTAGACAGTAAAGTACCAGTGTCCATATGAATAAAACATAAGAATTCTTATCTAATTCATACCTATTTATTTAAAAAAAAACCGCATACAATTGAATCTTTCTGAACATTCAACTATCACCAAGGACACCCTCTTCCATCTTGCGAACTCCTGATTGTTGTTGTTTGGTCTGAGGATTGCGGATAGGAGCGTCTCTATTTCTGTTTTGTTAATTCACTAGCAGGAGAGAGAACCAGAGACCCCACTTAGATTTAAAAAAAAAGGAACTCCAACCACTTTGTAACTCCTTGGACAGGTGCGTTGCTAGGCCCAAATGCTAGCATAGGCTCCATGGCTAACTTATCCTAACACTTGTTATGTTAGAATGTATTAGGTGCATTCTGGCGTATATTTCAAGGTAAAGGTAAGTACACAGATGCATCTGAAAATACTCCCCCAACCCACCCAACCCCATCCCCACCCCACCCACCATCCCTTCCCACATTCGTATTGCACTTTTGGACTTTTTAATTTTTCGATTTCTGAAAAATAGACAGGCCCGGGCCTACAGTGCCTACACAGAGCTATACCAATGCTGGATACCCTGGACACCCCATTCAGAAATCGTAGATTTATTTGTCAACAAAATTGGTCCGAGTGGTCCTTCTCCCACCCACTAAGGTAAAAGCAGGATCCGCGAATGTTTATTACCATTATGGACTCGTTTACATCACTATCACATATGATTTAAAAAAAAAAGACTGCTCAGAGACGTAGTAAACTGAAGCTGAATCCTGCCAGAGTCAAGTTTAAGCTACTATATGCCTCTGGTGTTTAAACAGCCGTGCCCTCTTCCATTTATTAAATGGCCACCATATATAACATATATATTTACCTTTTCATCAATGAATTTATAAATAAAAAGCCAAAAAATGACATATTTGATGCAAATACCCACCAACAAATGAGAAGCTCCGTCAATTTTGGTAAAATCAATGCAGTTGCACTTTTTCCATAGAACACCCCTATCCTATAAATTGGAATGTTCCGCCCGGCCATTTAGGTTTTCGGCTGTTCATTGAATTACAACGTAAACACGGGGTGGCAAAATGAATTTCGGACTTTGTGAAGCTAAACGGATAGCTACGGCAAGATTGTAAACAGATCCAGGAGCGTCTATTTTCATTCTATCTATCCATACCAGGTATGAAAACATATAGCAAGTAATAAAAAAAACTCGAATCATAATCGACGCATAGGTACCCTGAAATGCACAGTAATACTCAGACCACGTAATGCCATATTGTCATATCAATAACACGGGAAAGTATTAATAAGGACATTTCCGTCATGGTTTATTCTCTAACAGCATAAATAGACAATATAACACAAATATGATCATAAATATATGAATATAAAAAATACACAAGATAGCATACCACAACGAAAGTACTCACTGATTTGGCAGAAGCCAGAGCAACAAGAGAATAAACCGTTGCGGGCACGATTAATACAATATAAACTTTAAACTTTGTCATCACTTTCAGGATGTAGGAAGACATCATCAAAGTTCATTTGAAGTGGATAGCATTTAAATATATTTAATATTCCATTGAGAAATGAAAAAGCACTGGGTGGTGAGTGTTGTCGTAGTAGTTCATATATGTACATGTTTTTGGTATTGTACATGTTATGCATTGCTAGGCTTACAAAGATCCCCTTTTCAGTATGTATTAATCAAATCTTATGTATGAGGAGCATGTGCTAATGTTTAAAAACTCTGATATACATCATGTAGTGTATATATATCCATTTTAATTAAAAAATTAACTTTCAACAGCATTGTTGAAAAACAAATGAACCAGTAAAAACAAATTGATTCCAGCAAAAATCAAATATTCTATAAATGTTTTCTTTCTATTTGGTCTCACCTGTAATAATATATAATTTTTATCATTTTATTATTTTATTACATTCACTCTTACTGAGTATGGATGTAAGAGGTTAATAAAGCTTTATTCTGATCTCTTCAGTTTAATTGTCTTGACTAATACACAGTATTGTTCTAAGTGTCTGGATGTTGTATTTTCTTCTCACCATTATATCACCTGATCATCTCTGAATAATAAGAATGCTTTTGTTTATCCGTTTCCAGCGTTTAGGTGACTCTTTATCAAAATTTACATAGATTTTGTTCGAAAGTCATTTCACTAATATTGTTAAACAAATGGGCGTAGCTATCCGTCACGACTGTATCGATATTACTCCTATAAGTAGTAACCTTGCTATTCGTGTTCACATGAGCCAGTGGATAAAACCCGATTCATACGTTCTGAACCATGTGCGCATGTGTTTAAGTTTCAACAGGTATATATACAACCGCATGAGCATCTGCACAATACTATAAACAGGAGACAGCGGATATATCGTGAAAACGAATTCAAAGACCTTATGTCAAACTTAGGTAAGCAAAACACTATTATAGTTATAATTAATTTCGTATTAAAACATATTGGTTATACATATCAATTAGCTTATTGCGTATGAGGAAATGTTAGTTATATAGTACAGGGAAATAAAACCACAGACAAATGTCTAATGGAGACATTACGTGGTCTGAGTATTAACTTTCATTCTCCACCAAACCGCTTCTCCAAGAAACGAAAACGGGGTTGGCTGGGCTATGAAATAAAACCTCAATTTAGTCTTTAAAAAGCTTGCATATTGTAAACTAAAACATTTCATAGGTAATTTTAAACAGGTTGTCACATTTTCTCAGAAAAAATGTTTTTACATGTATTTTATTATCAAAATGTCCATTATAAAATTAGGCTAATATAAGTTTTCGCTTAATGGAATTAAGGTGGGACCTCGTAATGCCAATAAAGATACTACAAGAGTCTCACGTATTGGATTGTTTCATTAATATTGGTATAGTATAAAGTAGTAAACACTTAATACAGGTGAAAGGTTGTCAAGGAAAATGTTATGTATTCCAATTAAAATCATTTTTATTAATGGGGCTATAAAAAAAAAAAGGAAATATTTTGAATCCAACAACACGAGCTGTAGTAGTTGCATATGCGGGTGAATGAGTACCTATATTAAACTTCATTTAAAATAAAACTTGTTTCATTTAAACTCAATTAAAAAATAAGGGTGATATGACAAGAGGCGGCTGTTAAATGGCAAGTGGCAGCTGAGGCGGCTTCTTAATGTTTCTCGATTGTAGTAAACAGTGTACTGGAAACGAAAAGAAATACTTGAACATTGTGGAATAATACTTATATGGTGTTGTTTCCTATAAACATGCACTTACATAAACGTGAACTGTGTTGTGAGATTGTTGAAAAGTGTGACGGATAAAATTATTATGACATAGAAAAAACAAATACGAGTGTAATGGCTTTACATGATAAAACGCGTTTTCAGAGAAGTTAACACAGAGTACGGTATGTTTTCATCGCTATATATTCAGAACAGTGTACGGGATGTTTGCGTATTCTACATATTAAGTTATATTTTAAATTCTTTATAAAAGAAATGAAAATTAATGTTACCTTTAATCAGATGAGTTGGTAATATTTTATTCCCTATATATTTAGGAAAGTATTTAACATATAAGTTAACACATAATAAGTTTGCTGTACACAGATAATGTGGACACACTATTACACAGTGTATACATGTATATATAAGCATATATCATGCAATGCTGAATAAATAAACACGAATTTACGCATAGTACATACAAGTAACGTTTCGGTTAAATATCCATCGATATTACGGAAACGTATACAGACCCCCTTAAAATGTATTTCTTCAAATAGATAAATCAATAACAATTGAATGTGTTATATTTTACGCAAGATATAAGCGAAATTATTTCAGTTATTTTATTTGTATATCTTTATTCGCAGAAATAGATAAGTTGCACAAGACTGAGTGTATTCTACTGCCAGCAAGATATAAGTAAAGTTGATAGTGTACATGTATAGGCTTTTTGGTGAAAGTTTAACTGTTTGGAATTGTTCATAATTAAATGTCATATTTAAACTTTTTAATATCCAACACAAAATAAATTGAAAGCTAACCTGGAGCTTTCGTCCTAGTACTAAGGACTTCATCAGCAGACTGAAGAGACAGCCTATTAACATCGCTCACTCAGAGTGGTGTTAATCCCCAGTAGGCTAATCTCTTCAGTCTGCTGATGAAGTCCTTAGTACTAGGACGAAAGCTCCAGGTTAGCTTTCAATTTATTTTGTGTTGGATATTAAAAAGTTTAAATATGACATTTAATTATGTATAGGCTTATACTGACATAAATAACTCCTAAAACTGTCAGTGAGTGTGTTATATCTTAATTGTTATATGATACATTCGGGTTAGACAACTTACTGATTTAAAATAAGAAGATATACATATAAAAAAACTCTTTTTTTTATTTTTATTTTTTTATATAAAACTTTATTCAATTATATACACGATACAATACAATCAATGATGTTTCAAACATATATTTAACAACATGTTGCATACATATCAACTTGAATTTTATATATCTATCAGTTTGTCTTTCTTTCTGCTTTCTTTCCTGTCATTTTCTTTCTTTCATTCTTTATTAAGTGTGCGTTTTCATTTCTTTAAGATGAGATCCGCCATCTAGTTGTGTAAGGAATACTGATTACCTCCCCTTTACCTTTATATGGATTTAGCAAAATGAAAAGTCCGGCTGGTCACCTTGTTTATATTATAAACCTGTGTGCGCCCCTTAGCTATATTTTGCTAGGTTTTTATAATCGGCATATATGGGTCACGATGGTCTAGCACGTGAAAGCTTTGTATTAAGACACGAATGGCACGTGTCTTGCACCAAAAACAAACCTGTTGATGTTTTCAAAGCAAAACTAGTCTTGTTATATAGTGTATTTCAAAGGATTAACGTCTCTCCCTGTATATAGTGAATTCAAAAGGATTAACATGACTTATGACACTATTATTGGTGTTCGGTAAGTAAATACTAAAGCAAATTGTTAAACCTTTCTATGATGTTCTGTTGTCTGTTTGTATGTTTTAAGTATGCATGTTTTATGCTTATTTCATATCTGAATATTCTTAAAATATCAGACGAGTCATGTTTATTTTCACAGTTGAGGTAGGACTTGTAAATGCAAAATCCTATTAATGCCATGACTTTAGTTACCTCACTGTAACTTTCCTGATTTATTTTGTAGCCTAATATGATGTATTTAAGCTGTGCCATGTTTTTTTCGCATCCGCATTGATTAAATATGACTTGTATGTGTTTCCAAAAGGACTGTAGAGCGTTGCACTCAATGAAGAAGTGGTTGTATGTGTCTACTTTGTTGCAGTTTAGACAAAAAGGCGTATCTCTGATATTCCAAATGCAGAGTAATTCTGCAGTTGGTAGTATTTTATGAATTAGTTTAAATTTGAGCTGTTTAACTCTGTTGTCTTCAATTTGATGTATCGTTGAGTATACTCTGTTCCAGTATATTTCATTTAAACTAAATTCTTGTTTCCATGTATTGTGCATTAAAGGTTTTGAAAAGGCTTGCTCTACCAGCATGTTATAAATATATCGTCCTTCAGTTTTATCTAAGTATACTTTGATATTGTTTTTAGTAGAAATAAAAATGTTTAAGCCTGTTTTAACCTGTGTAAGCTTTGATTCCTCACATTGCATTATATATTTCCATCTTGCTGGTATAGCATTAAGAATGGATGCAATTTCAGTTATCCAATTTTGTTTTGCATTTAATTTATTGAAGATGACATTCTGGGATATAAGGCCATCTTCATCTAGTATGTCATTAATAAATATCAGATCTGAATTAATCCAGTTTGTGAAAGTCAAAACCTTTCCTTTTAGTTTAATGTTTTTGTTACCCCATATTATTTGTTGCCTAATATCAGTAAAAGTATTACATTTAGGATTTTGCCCACCGCCCATTTTTATCCAACATTTTAAAAGATCTATGTAAAAGTCTGGTAATGTCTGTGTATTCTCTAAACTATTGATATTATCAAGGTTCATGTGAAAAATTAGGTAGTCTTTACCATATTTTCCAAAGTAGTATTGAGGAATTACTTTCCATGAAGCATCAGTGCTATCCAATAGAGATTTAATCCATTTAAGTTTTAGTGAAATAAAAAAGGATGCTGTATCACACATAGCTATGCCTCCCTTTTCCTTTAGACCAATCAGAGTTTTTCTTTTAATTTTTTCTCGTTTACCTTCCCATAAGTATGTAAAAATCATGGTATTTATCTTTTTAATAATAAGTTTAGGTATAATACATGCCTGAGCTATGTATGTGAATTTTGGAAGTATCAATGTTTTGATTATTTGAGCTCTACCAAAAATCGTTAGTTTTCTCTTCAACCAGTTATGTATTGTTTGTTTGCATGTGTCAAGTTTAGCTGTTAGATTAAGGTTCGCACATTTTATTTTATCTGTTCCGAAATAAACACCCAGAGCTTTAATAGGACCGTCTGGCCATGTTATATTTCCAACCTTTTCTTTACATCGTTTTAATTTACCTATCCACATACCTTCGGTTTTGTTTTTATTTAAAATTAACCCCGAATGTTTTCCAAATATTTCAATTATATTTATTACCTCGATTATTTCATCTTTCGATGTAACAAAGATAGTGGTGTCGTCTGCAAGTTGAGATGATTTTAAGGATTTTACAACGCCTTTTACCTTCACTTGTATGCCTCGTATATTTTGATTATTTCTTATATTTGTTGCCAATACCTCTGCTATTAATAGAAATAAAAGAGCAGAGATAGGACACCCCTGCTTTAAACCACGTGACTGACAAAAAGGAACGGACTTCCAACCGTTATTTATAACACAACAGCTTGTGTTATTATAAATTGTTTAATCCAGTTTTTAAATGACTCTTTAAATCCGAATTTGTCTAAGGTTTTATGCATAAAAGGCCATTCACATGTATCAAATGCCTTTTTAAAATCTAAAAATAAAATTGCCCCATTAATGTCTAGCTTATCAGTGTAATCTATTATGTCTTGAATCAGTCTTATATTATAACCTATATATCTGTTTGTAATATATCCTTGCTGGTCAGTGTTAATTAGTGTCGGTAAAACTTCTTGGAGTCTTTTCGCTAGTGCTCGTTTTGCGATTTTATAATCCTGATTTAACAATGTTATTGGCCTCCAATTGTCTAAGTGTTCTGGATCACCCTTTTTATATAATAAAGTTAACACACCCATTCTTTGGGTCTGGGAAAGTTGACCTTTTTTATATCCGTCATTTAAAGAGTTGGTGACTAAAACACCAACCAGGTCCCAGAACTGTTGGTAGAACTCTGTTGTTATTCCATCGATACCAGGGCTTTTATTGCATTTCATTGACCTGTAGGAATCTGAAAGTTCTATGTATGTAAGTAAACCTTCACATTTGTTCGCATCCTGGTCATTTAATGAGTTTTCCAAATTTGTTTCATTAAGATAATTATGTGTATCGTTATCATATTTATTTTTTGAGCTATACAGTATTTTGTAGAATTGTACTTCTTCTTTTAAAATCTTAGATCTATCAGATATGTGTAAACCATTTATGTTTAACGTGTTTATCACTTTTCTTGTTTGCCCTGAATTTTCTAAACTCAAAAAGTATTTGTTATTTTTCTCTCCTTTTTCTAACCATTCAACTCTAGATCTTATCTGCGCTCCTTTTGATTTATTCATATATAAGTTCTATTTCTGCTTCTAGTTCCGTTTTTTCCTTTTTAAAATTTTCATTCATTATTTGTTTATTATCCTCTAATTTATGTATCGTGCTCAGTCTATTTTCTAATAATTCGAGGACCATTTTGCGTTGTCTTGCTTTTTGTTTTGCATATATTATTGATTGCTCCTTAATTTCAATTTTGCAAATTTCCCAAAAAAGTTGATCACCTATAACTCTTTTAACGTGTCTTAACTTGAAATATAACAAACTCAGTTTTTACAACTAGTAATATAAATCTACACATAAAGTAACTCTCAGAATTTCATGTGTATCTTCCTTCAAATGAGGGCTGGCGTGGCGCAGTCGGTAGCGCGGCGGATTTGTAACCGGAGGCCCCGGGTTCAATCCTCCGTGGTGCCACTGAGTTCCGTCGGTGTGTTCTTGGGCAAGACACTTTTCCTTAGCCTCGTCCGTCGGATGGGGACGTAAACCGGGCGGTCCCGTGTATCGGTCTATCAACCGAGCACGTTAAAGAACCATAGGAATCTATTCGATAATAAGAGTAGGGCAGGTTCCCGGATTCCTATGTATCCTTCCCCTCTCTCTGGGGCGGCTCTAAATAACCTGTACTGTGTTGATGAGCCGTTAAACAACATTCAATTCAATTAATTCCTTCAAATATAACACACTCATTTTTATAATTATTTATTTCCGTCTCTATATACATTTTCAATACTACCAGATATATTATATGTTTTATAAATGAGTCTTTGCAATTAACTATCTCAGTTTTTTTACTTTTGGCGTTAACTTCAGCTGAATTTTAGTTTCCGTACGATATACTACTAACAAAAAAGTATGAAACATTAAGGAGAAATCTGGAAAACCACAGTTTTAGTAGACTATACAAAGACCAATTCTCAATAAAGTATCATTCCCTTACATAAATCGGATCGACCAGAATATGACGAAAAATGGAGGAATTTTCCAAACAGTACTGGTGGACTAAAATACCAATAACGCAAAAGCAACGATAAACTAAAGTCAGGATAAATTGCATGCAAAACAAAACAAACAAATAAAACAAACAAAAATAAGTGAACAATAACAACAACAACAACAACAACAACAACAAAAGTTTTTTTCGCCTTCCCAAGAATTCAATTCCATATACAGAGTATGTGAAACCGCACACTACATGAAGAATCGTTATTAAAGCTTCTAACAATGCAAGGTAAAACGTTACTGTACAATTAGGAATATTAACAATAATTAATGTACGTGCATTTTTAAATATTGATTTGATTTCTGGGATTGTCTACACTTAAGTAGATGTCATTAGTATATGTGCATTACTATTTATATTAGAAAGACATTGCAATATTTGACAAGCTAATTGCACTCATTTTGTATTATGGAGCTGAAGTTTGGGGTTTCCTACAGGCCACTGCATAAATGCATTGTTGTAATGGGTTATTAGGAGTAATGGAGAGAACAGAAATGAAGTTATGTATGGAGAATTGCGTAGAAGTATAATGCTCTGTCGTCATCATTTTAATATTATAAAATAATAGGTCAAAATATTGTGTATAACACATGTATAATTTGCTTTGAAGTGATATCAATACTCAACTCAATATACCAAAAATACAACAGTTTAATTATAAATGTATTACACATCACGAAAATCAATGGTGGGTGATTATTGTTTGGTGGACTTTTAAGATAAAATTAATCTACTAAAAATACCTTTGTGATGGGTCATTTTCAATGCAAAATTTTGCTGCATGAACAATTTGAAAAAATCTTTTTTAGCTTTTTTATCCAAATGTTGGATAATAGTAAATTAAGACACCCTGGTAGTTTTATAGCAAAATATGAAAGATAAGTGAAGTTATTTGAAATTTCTAAATTTTCTGCTGTCCCACCAACAAGGAATTTACATCGGAAAAGCACAATCAAAAAAAGTTTTGGCTGTAAAATATTTATTTCTCAACCGATTTTCAAAAGTAAAGTAGTTTTATTTACCACTAAAATGCCAGTTCTAATGATATATAACTGATGTACGTATTATTTAAATTTCTCAAGTTACTGCAGAAAAATCTTTGGCTGAAACAAGCGTTCCAAAAAATAGACCAACACTTTGGTAACTCAAAGATGTTTCATGTATTCTTAAGCAGACCGCTTACATGACAATTTAATTTAGTATTTAATTAGTCTTTTAATTTTGTCTTTGTAATTTAGTCTTTTGACTGTTACATGTGATACGCAGACTTCATAACCGCTGATCCTAACTGAATTCAAATGTGTTTATTTCGCTTATCGTTTTCTCGATTAGGGCAAAGCATGTTGTTAGAAACTGGTCCCGTAAGCCGCTGGTCATACATACTATTATAAATACATTTGAGACAAAGACAAAATGCTTATAGATCACGTATATGTTAGCATGTCTCGAGTTTTAGAAAATAAATGTATCAAAATATCCAACAAGAAAGGCACTAGATCTGCTAAGATGTATTTTTAATAATTCGGCACGCCAAAGAGAAATTAGAAATATCGCTATGTTTGTTTACGCATATTCCTATAAATGAAATGAAAATGTGTTTGTCAATAATTTATTTAATTCACACACTTGTTTGTTACGTAGTTGTTAATCATTCTTCTGTATTGATTAATATGGTTTAAAAAATGTCGCCTCGACTACATATTATTAGAGTTATTACTAACTGATCGTTTGGGATCACCAAGCCGAATATATGTGGCTTAATAATTAGTGTACACCTCTTAAACTGGTAACTCTCATGAATAGACTAAATACAACCAAGTCTGCTTATTTTCTTTCTCGTTTGTGTTGGTTGCTTCTGGAGTGACCCTTTTCAGTATGTATTTATTAACAGACAACATTTTAAAAGGAGTTATATTGCATGGTAGTACAAATAACACTTATCTGTAGATCGTGTTCATACTTTTGTGTCAATACCAACACGTCAATATGGGCGAATATTGACATTTTCTGTTACATCGCAAGTCAACAATATAGTTATGCAATAACTATATTTATGAGCACAGGAACTAAAGCCATTTCTGGAACATAACCAGAAAGTACCAATAGATTCATATTTGACACTTATATATCTTCGAAAATTATTATCGAATGGGTAAAACAGTTAACGCTAAAATGACCAGTATGCTCGCTATTTCGCAACGTAGTGTTAAATCTAATTAACAATATATGTGTCCCTTGACACGTAACATGTCAGTTCTTTCCTAAACAGTGACAGGTAATGGCACTAACGAATCGATTGAATCGATAATTGAATCTAAAGTTCATATTGAACATATGGCTATCATGGCTGTGTCTCTTGTGGTTTTCCATCTTTGACACATGCTTAATGTTAAGGTACCATTATATTTATAACAACTATTGACAGTGAACATGGTGAAATGGAAAAAGATATTTGCATCCAGGAACAACGTAAACATCTGTATGACTAACTAGTAACGAATACATCCTAATAGATGACAAAATCATGAGCACCAGAAATATTATAAAATCATAGATCCTGCGAGTCTGATGTTAATAAATTTAACGCTCAAAGCACATCTTACCTATTTGTGAAAATTGAACATGTCGGTGTACATGTACTAACAAATGCACCGTGAAAATTACTCAATCAGTGGAAAACCCAGTAACGTGTCCCCCAATAACTGTGACTATAAAAGAGATTTTTTATAGTCAGTATTATATTTATAATTACTATTGACAGTAAACATAACAACTGGTGCTTGAAATATAACATACCGGTTACTAAATACAAAAGAGAGAGGATATCTTTAAATACATTTGGTGCACTGGATCAGCTTAAACATTAACAACATACGACATTAGGTTGACATATAAACCCCACTTCTTATGGAAGTATAGCCTATAATTGAAATAAATGTTTCTCAAATCTCATGTGTCACTAAACAATTATGCAACTGTCTGAATATTCCTAAAACTGTTTTCTTTGTGAAACTTAAAGTTTTAGCTGTTAGGCTATCTATAACATTGCAAAGTGGGCTATGCGGTTTATTTAATAATAATTCACAATCATTATTTATATATAAACTTCCAAAGTCCTTGTGCTGGTAGATATATAGAAAAAAGAATAACACAGAAATTCTTCTAAAGGGACATTTCTTTTCAGGCAGTATTCTCGTGTTGCCCTGGTTCTGACAAGCCTCTGAGTACTTGCTTTGATTATTTATCCATGTTATCATTGTGTGTTTTGATTACGTGTTTTTGGTGACTGCAGTCCTTGAATGCCATATTTCGGTTTTTATACTTCTTTCCTAGATAATTATTTATCCATGTTATCATTGTTTGTTTTGATTACGTGTTTTTGGTGACCGCAGTCCTTTAATGCCACATTTCGGCTTTTATACTTCTTTGATAGATGATTATTTATCCATGTTATCATAGTGTGTTTTGATTACGTGTTTTTGTGACTGAAGTCCTTGAATACCACATTTCGACTTTTATACTTCTTTCCTAGATGATTATTTATCCATGGTATCATTGTGTGTTTTGATTACGTGTTTTTGTGACTGAAGTCCTTGAATGCCACATTTCGAATTTTATACTTCTTTCCTAGATGATTATTTATCCATGTTATCAGTGTGTGTTTTGATTACGTGTTTTTGTGACTGAAGTCCTTGAATGCCACATTTCGACTTTTATACTTCTTTCCTAGATGATTATTTATCCATGTTATCATTGTATGTTTTGATTACGTGTTGTCGGTGACTACAGTCCTTGAATGCCACATTTCGTTTTTGTTTTTCATGCCAAATTTCGGCCTTTATTTATCTTTCATAGATGATTATTTATCCATGTTATCATTGTGTGTTTTGATTACGTGTTTTTGGTGACTGCAGTCCTTGCATGTCACATTTCCTGTTCGACTTTTATATCTTCTTCCCTAGATAATATTTTATCCATGTTATCATTGTATGTTTTGATTGCGTGTTTTTGGTGACTGCAGTCCTTGAATGCCACATTTCCTGATCGACGTTTATATCGTCTTTCCTAGATAATTATTGATCCATGTTATCATTGTATGTTTTGATTGCGTGTTCTTGGTGACTGCAGTCCTTGAATGCCACATTTCCTGATCGACGTTTATATCGTCTTTCCTAGATAAGTATTGATCCATGTTATCATTATATGTTTTGATTGCGTGTTTTTGGCGACTGCAGTCCTTGAATGTCACATTTCCTGTTCAACCTTTATATCGTCTTCCCTAGATACGTATATATCCATGTTATCAGTGCGTGTTTTGATTACGTGTTTTGGTGACTGCAGTCCTTGAATGCCACATTTCCTGATCGACTTTTATATCTTCTTCCCTAGATAATTTTTTATCCATGTTATCATTGTATGTTTTGATTGCGTGTTTTTGGTGACTGCAGTCCCTGAATGCCACATTTCCTGTTCAACCTTTATATCGTCTTCCCTAGATACGTATATATCCATGTTATCAGTGCGTGTTTTGATTACGTGTTTTGGTGACTGCAGTCCTTCAATGCCACATTTCCTGTTCGACTTTTATTCTTCTTTCATAGATGATCATTTATCATCCATGTTATCATTGTGTGTTTTGATTACGTGTTTTGGTGACTGCTCTCTGTGGCTGCTATGCTTCCTATTCGACTTTTTATAGCTACGGGTAATTCTTACGATATTACTGTCACCCTGTTTGGAAAATCCTAGGTGACCCGTTTACAATTATAATATTAAAACGTAATAGCAGTTAGTATAAAATGTAATAAAAACAACCGAAATACATAACATTATAAACAGCTACCATGTACGATTTTGCAATCTCCTTTGGTATTTTTGAAAATGAATCTTAATTAATAATTAAAACGTCACAAAGTGGAACGTATTCTAGCCAATTCGTATGAACAACAACAACAACAACAACAACAGGAAGTTTTACGTTTAAATGCTCAACAGGAAGTTTTACGTTTAAATGCATAAAAGTAAACAAGCAGTATGACAGTATAAAAATCTCTGTTTCCATATTTTTCTTTAACGCAATTACAGTACAGTTTTAGATAAAAATGGACAGACTACCATTAAGCGATGGGAAAGCTTATATTAGCAGGATTTTATAACGGATATTGCGATACCCTGTTTACAATTACTATTAAATGTTTTAATTTTACAATATGAAAACTTTTTAAGCCGAAATTAAGGTTTTTATTTCATACCCAGCCAACCCCGTTTACCCTTCTTGAAGAAGGGGTTATATGGGGTATAAAAGTTAATACTCGGACCACGTAATGATACCAAGCCATAATTTGTTTACTTCAAATTCTTCTATTTCATGCCAAAATGCGTCAATTGCAAAATTTCTGCTTCAAACAGTAGTCTTTCCATTCTTATCTAAAACTGTACGGTCAATGCGCATCTTTCCTTTTAAAATAATTTGACTCCATTTTCTGAACCACTTACATCATTTTATCTTCCCATTTATCATTGGAATTGATGATCTCATGAAAATAAAATCAAGACGACACTCAGCATATATAAAGTTATGCTTTAAACATATTACGTAAGGACAAAGGCAAATCGTTTTCCGGTTGCAGATCTATACTATTTCATAATAACACGTTTCAAAAATAATATTATATCATGACAACATGTTTGTGTTTGTTGCTTCCAATGGATCCCCTTTTCAGTAATTATTAATATGTAGTGTGTGTCATTTCAGACAAACCCAATAATAAAGTCCAAATCTAAAAAAAAAGAGAAATTCTTTTCGCAATATGGAAACTCCTACCAACCAGACATCGGCAGAAAACAATGGAACAACTGGATTTATAGATTGGAAGGTACGTGTAAAATATTAGAACGTGTGCTATACAACCCAAATTGTATAAACCAACCAATGGCTATCGATCGTCAAACAATCCAAGGGGGTCACGCCTCCATATAATGTTGAGTGTCAATAAGTTAAGCATATTACACTAGATTTTCAATCTCGGACGGTATATGGTTGGTTTTACGGTCTGAAATGACGATTTAAAACGAACGATTCTCAGACTATTAAACCATTCATATACCATCGCAGATTTAAAATATTAGCACGGTCATCTCTTAGATATTAGGGTACGATAATTATGTATTTTATAATAAGTATTGAAATAAGTATTAAACAATAAAATAAAATAAAATACACAAGTCTCTTTGTCCTAAATATTAACATATCGCGATAAACAGTTGCATAATATTTAATCTACTTCTTTCAATTAAAACACAATCAACTTAATATTTTTAACATCTCTAAAAATTCAAAACATACCAAGTCTTGCGTTTTCAAATGTTCTGAGTATATGTGAGATGCTTGTATTCTGTAACACCAAAAATTAAAGGTTATGTTGCTTTTCCTTTTTATGAGGGGGAATGTCATCCTTCCTAAAATCTCGGACTCATTCTGATTTCGTTTTCCCAATATGACCTGAAATGTGTTAACCGGACAATTTACTTCATTTTCTGTTTCTATTTTAGCCTTACGATAGAGCAGCTGCTATCATTTCCTTCACTTTGTTCGCTCTGATAGTCAGTCTTAACGCAGTTGTTATCTACTTGCTGGTAATGTTCCGGAGACAGAAGAAGAGCCGACTTTACTTCTTTATATTTCATTTAGCTGTGGCAGGTAATCGCTTTATTTATATTTTAAATTATTATTGGAGTGCACTGTAATAACAACACATAAAATATTTTTTAAACTTTAATAGCTTTGGCAAAAAAATTGTGCATGGCATGGATTGAAAAACAAGCCCCAAGCATGGGGTTTAACAATTGGACTGCCGGTAAGCACAAAAGACCATATGGCAAGCCCTTACAGTAAGAAGCATTAATCCTTAATATTGTAATGTTTAATTGCTTTATTGACATAAATACATGTGCACCAAATTAAATGTTCATTATGAAAGCTTTTCTGATAAGAATTTAAGTAAGTGTTGAAAGCAAGGTTGATATTCAAGCATAATTACAAGTGCATCGAATTCAATATATTCAATCAATTCAAATGTTTTTTTAGCAATTCGTACGGACAGCAAATTTGTATATAATTTATGTATAGATTACAATTCAGTCTCTGGGTATACAGGAGCTTAGTCAGTAATAATTTCTATCCATTTTTACCATCGTATGAAGGCGTTGTATTTGCATTTTCATGTACTGATTCATAGTAGTACGACCTATTTAACTGCTTACTTTGTTTATAATATAAAAAAAATATGTATGTATAATTCATAAGGGTTTCATCCCACACCGCGTACTGAATGGAATACCACTTAACACGTTGATTGGAATAAATAATTTAAGGAAAAACAGAAATACCTATTTATACTCCCTAATAAGTTGGCATACGGAATAACAGGGCATGATATAGAGCACATCATTTGTGGTAGCTATGACCGTATTCACGCCCCGTTTTGTTGTGTATAAAATTAATTAGGATGTTTGAAAAGCATACTGTATATGGAGACGGTATAACCACATTTATAATCGACCATCACTCTGCCAAAACAGATTCTCAAGACACTGCCTTCTAATAACGTATAGGCAAATACATACTGGAGTGAATTATTTCAAATATTTATTATGTTTTACTTTGGCCACCGTACAGGGGAATGCTCTACCGGAATATTTTGCGCCGTTTTTAAACCCCCGCTTTCACAAAGTGACATGGAGGCTATACAGAATCAGGTTGTTTGTAACGTTGCGTCGCGTTCCGTCACGTAACACATTTTTGTCACGTTCCGTCGCGTCGCGTCGCGTCGCGTCCCGTAACACATTTTTATTACTTGTATTGATCAAACCGAATTGGATGGGTTGTTCCCAAACTACATGTAAACATAACAACTGATGACCTTATGTCCCTCTGCATCACCTATTGTTGACTGCCGATTTATTACAGAATTATGGCCCCAAATTTATTGACCTCAAATTTAAGCGGGTTTATTCATCCACTTCAGTGATATTTTTTGTAAAGAATTTAAATTATAGATGAAATAAGTGTGAGTAGTAGTTCGTGTGTAAACTGCGCTATCGTCTATCAAAACCATAAACTTATAGCTGAGTTTTATGTACTCATAATTGTGATGTCACTTAGTACTGTTGTCTTCCGTCCACCTCACGCTCTCTGGGAGATATTCATCAACTACTAACGCTTCTTGTAGCCCACATGGAACAATAAACATAGTTAACGTCGCCGCGTTTACTGTTATGGCTAGAAGTTCGTAATTAAGATTTAATGATAACTGTTTGATGATTGATTCCAACTGTGTGCAAATATTATTCAGAGACTTCATAAAAGGGCTAGAAATTAATTATTTACACACCTTAAGAGGCGGTAATCCCTTTATATGAGCTTCCCAATGTACATGAATAGTATCAAACTTTATTTTAGTTGTTACAAATTACTGATTTGTAGACCCTCACAAACCTGTTACGGGGTGTATAAATGGATCAACATTAATATGATGATTGAAATTTAAAAAAGGGTGTTGAAGACAGGGTTATCGACTGTGAACTGTCAGTGGGCAATTTATGCACACAACCTCCTATTATCCTGTCTTCAGCGCCCAAACTGACAGTGTACATTCTAGTACATCCCATCACAAGGAAATCGCGAACGGTATAAACAAATCCAGGCACAACTATGTTTAAAATTCAGTTTAGGTTGATAGTTTGTGTTCCTTTTACTATCCCAAATACAAAACCTGCCAGAAAAGCACATGCTTTTGGTATGAACGACTTCTGTGGTAAGGATATATTTCAAAAGAAAGTGGGCCAGACGAAACTATAATTTCAATACGATCACTGTTACACTGCTCTTCATTTGCATGTCAAAACAATTTCATACATCGTTTAAAACTGATATTTAATTAGTATTCCATTTCAGGGTTGGCTGCCGTTGGCAGCGAAATAAATAACAATCAATAATATACATTTTAGAAACATTTTTCGTCTATTATACTGTCATATAATAACATGGAAAAGAGCCAAATGAGAATATACTGGTCATTAAATACCGCCAATGGACTATAAAGAGACAGACATAAGACGAAATTCTTCGTAGAACGGTTACTAGAGCTCATAGCAGAGTTCGTGGTAAATATACTGCCATTACAGATCCCTGGTAAATATACTGGCATTACAGATCCTGGTTAATATGCAGGCATTGATAAACTGATATAAAATACTGAAATAATGAGACTTACCATCTAATCATTTAATCAGGTCATAGTTCTTTTTGATAAATGTTACGATAAAGATTACGAAGAGATAGCAAAACATTAGAACCTTCATTGTGCTTAAGTCTTGATATTTGCATCGTTTTCTTTGGCCATTTGTCAATATTGTTTTTGTTTGGCTCAATTTTCGCGAAACTTTGTGTATTTGATTGATAAATTGGCATGCCAGATAATAAATTCGCTCTTGCCATCGATGATATACAAGAACCGCCAATCATTCATGTACTTCACAATACAACTTCACTGGAAATTACATTTCTTAAGATTTGCCATCCTTGAAATAAGTTGACAATACACATTTATATATTTCCAAGCAGACCAGACGACGCAAATCAAGACTATTCCACCCAATAGCATTTTCCAACCCAATTCCTGAAGAAAATAAAAACCAAATATAACCATCAACTGTTCAGAGATAATAACGGTTTCAACTGGTCCTAGATCAGGTGATTTTGTTGATATAAATGTCGGTTAGACGTGTAGCTATATATAACTGCTCTACGCCAAAAACATAGTTTTACAATAAGGACCTATTTTCAGCCTATTGTACTTGATGGGGGTGAAAATTTGTATAGGTGACTGTAAATCACTGTTAGACATACAACTGTATGAGAAAATGGTGGTATTCAATTTTGTATCAGTTGATGATGCCTTCCCAATACAGCTTTTGTATGAAACAAACATAATAAAACATAAAAGCGTTTCATTAGTTGTGTGTTTTTTGTTTGTTTCCTTATTAAAAACAATGATCATCAACAAAGTTTTGTATTTAGTACAGCTACCTTTTAAATTTGCTATTTTTCCTTCATAAAAAGTAAAGTTTGAAGTATTATATACTGCTATACCCCAGATAAGATACTGTTCAATACAAAGCAATGCGTTTTAAAGAGAAAACTTTAGTGTATATAGGATTTTAATTTTAAATGGTGTCGTAAAGAACATGCTGACCCTAACTCCTGTTCTACTTGGAAAAGTAATCTTTTTAACATTATAGATACACGTATTAACTTCTATATGGCTAAACCCTCCCTACTTCCCCCTAGACCTAGATTTTCATTTCGTAATTTAAAATTGGTAATCCAGGGATTTCACAATCAAATTGTTTTAGTTCCTGCTGATAAAAGCAGCTAATAATATACTGATTATTGTTTGACGCCTCCATTACGTCGGTGTTTTATCTCAGGAACTTGGTATTACTAATTCGTATACTCCAGCTTCAAGGCTGGAATAGACGAAAAGCAAAACAGACATCAACGATGTACTGGATTACCAAATTACACAAACAACCATATAAAGACCGTTTTAATTAAAATTCTAGTTCTTGAACCACTACAAATATCTCCAAACGATTGACATCTTGTCAACCCTTTTGTGTTTCTGATGTCTTTTTTGGCCTTTTATTCATCTTTAAAGTTGTTCTTTGTTTCTGTTTGTGTTTGTGGTTGACTGTTGTCCTTGAATGCTACTTTTCCTGTTTGATTTTTATATATCCATTGTATACCTAATTCAATTACATCATATAGCTTCCTTTTAATGCAACTTCATTATTCAATAGTAAGTGGATGTTTCGCATATGATCCTTTTCTTTTTCGATACAGCCTATGTTGTTAAATGAGACATTTATCTGTGATTTACCAGACAATTCCATTTCTCAGTACAAACTGTAATGATGTTACGAATATTCCTTCCTAACCAGGTGTCTAAAGGGCAATGGTATAATTCAAATGTGTAAAACATTACAGCACACCTAAACTATCATCAGCAGGCTATGGGAGCCTGTACGGTGGAAACATATAATTTGAGCAAACATGGTGGCGATTTTCTGTTTTGTTCATTTGCACATGTCCATAATTATTTCTTATCAGAACGGATTATTTAATGCGAAATTGCAAAAAAAAAAGAGTATGATAATGGACCTTTGGAAACGGCCGAGCACGACACATACGAAATATTGCAGTCTCGGTTTGATTGAGACTGTTCATGAGTGGTAGTGAAATATGCTAGCTACCGCTCACGCCCTCTAGCCCCGGGTTGAGCAGAACTCAATATTCATAAAATCAACAGCACACAATTTTAACCATCCCGAAGATGGCATGCATATGGCGGTGGACATGGAGTTATCCTTCTTTAACGTATTCCCCATGTCGTACGGCGTATGGTCTCAGTATCTAATAAAATGAAATGCAAAGCTGCGAAAAACAGAAATAAAATAGGAATATATTTGTAACTTAACAGTGTATAGATCATATCCTGAAAACATAAAACAACACCTACACTCATTCGTGTACTTTGGTCAGTATGCGATTGCTCAGTAGGAAGTTACATGTTAAAGGTCATATTTTCCTCTTCAAACATCACTCAAAAATATTCAAGAATTCATTTTCTGTTAGGAACAGAAATTGAACTTTTTAACTCTTAACTACCCTGCTAGGCGAGCTATAACACTTGAACTTGTAAATAAATAATACTGACAAGTGGATCCTTTGGAAGCAACAAACACAAACAAAAGATAAATGTAGAAACTCGGTTTTATTGCGTCTGTTCATGAGAGGTAATGTACAGTGCAACTAATCTCACGCCTCCTAGCACCGGCTTAAGCGATATTTTACATTAACGCCACACAGACTGGGTTTGATGATCCCAATGGACCAGTAAGTAATAAACTACTGAGTTGTAGTCGAAGCAACTTTTTACGGCACTAAACAATATCAATAAATACTGAAAAGGTGATCCACTGGAAGCAGCAAACACAAACAAGAGATACAAGTAGCAGATTCGGTTTTATTTTGTCTGTTCATGAGAGGTAATGTTGAGTGCAACGCCTCTCAAGCCTCCTAGCATCGGCTTAAGAGATATTCTACTTTAAAGCCACACAGACTGGGCTTGATGATCACAAAGGAACAGTAAGTAATAACACTACTGATTTTGAGCCTCAATATAACACACGAAAACCTGTGCTTCACCTTGTTTTGTGCTAGCGGTATAGCGAGCGTCATTTACCTGTACTGGTTTTAAATATGCTTCATTATGGTTAGTTTGACTTAAAGTGCGAGCACCTGTAAGGGTGTGCTGATCGCATTTCTGTTTGGAGGTGTCTGATTATACGAGAGATAATACATGAAACGTCCAAACAGTCTTTAAAATGATATTGGCATAGCTAGTTATCACGGTGGGAACACTCACCGTTTGATACAATTATTTGAAACATGTGTGCTATTGAAAAAGAAGTAGACATCTTGCCGAAATAGACTTCGGTGCCCTCATATCGACTTAAACCTGTTTTCTTGTTGCAGCGCAATTATGGGATGTTTCTACTACGTTTTCCCATTAAACCCACAATGTTCAGTAGAATACTTATCAGCGCGTTTATAGCTACATGTCTCACCGACATTAATACCAAAGAAATCACTTAATCTAGGTTGTGTTCTTATATATATTTACTTGTTTATATACCTGTTGACGGGCATTTGTTGATTTACATATATCGTTTATATTACTACCATATCATCCCTTATATTTTAATAGTTTTATCTTTAGTCAAAGTTACAATGGTGGACATGTTTAGGACATATTGTGTTAAATCATGTAAATGGACGGAATAACAAAAAAGACAAAAAAAACAAACAACGGAAGTATATACATGTGTATTGTCATCCTAATTAATGGATAGCAAATCTTAAAAATAATAAAACAAATTGTTTTGCCAACAAAATACGTGGTTGGCGGGACTTAAAGATCACCGATACGTATTCATTATCTGACTACTAAATTAAATATATTAAAATACACCAATTTTCAAAACAAATGAGCAAAACGAAAGCTCTAGATTCTATTACTTACGTCCGAATAAAACGACGCAAATGTCAGACTGTGCAACACTATGGGGTGTCTTCATAATCGTTAACGCAATCTTTTTATCACATAACATGGCTTCTGTTAGTGCAATAAAAACTTGACTTACTTCTAGTAATATTGCAGATACAAATGCGGACCGAATCGCTGTGTTTGTATACAGAAAAAACATTTAATCTCGATTGTTCGCATGGTTTATCATACGATACGTTCAGACACCTTTACTATGTATCAGTATTTGAAATGTTAACCTTATAAAATGCATGTTCGTAAAGTTAAATTTGCTTTAAGGTGTCGCATTATTTGTTGGTCGAACGCATCAATTTACAGCCGCGTAACGTAGCTGACGTCACGAAAACAATATTTAACGATTTTACACATTGCCGCCGTATACAAGGTAAATTGAAACATCAAAGTGAAACTATCACGTCGTAGGTGTGTTATGTGATAACCAGAATCTTACATTCGTGACTGTATTATTAACTTAAATAAACTCGTTGGACAAAAAGACAGGATACTCGGCAAAGCCCCGAATTCTGTCATTGTATCCTACTCGTTTATAAAATTCAATAATATACGGTCACTCATGTAAGATTATCTATATAACAAATGGCATGTTCCGATTAAATGTTTGCGTGGTAAGTCTCATCAAATGCCAAAATAGCACATTTGTGATTCGAAACACAAAGCCAGTATATTCACCAGAGAGTCAATGGTTTCACAAAGGACTCTGTGATGAGCTCTCCTTATAACAGTTCTAAAAGATTTCTTCTTATGTCTGTCTCTTTATCGTCAATTGGCTGAATTAAATGACCAGTATATTCTCAATTGGCTCATTTTCATGTTACTATATGAGAGTATAACAGACACAAACATATATATTGCCGACGTCAGCCAACTCTGAGATGTGTTTAATAATTAGATCATGTATGTAATAGTTTTGGCATAAATAATGAACAGCAGTTATCTTAATAAAACTGGTAAAATTATTTCATCTGAACAACTTTATTGTGAAATGTGTCCTTGCCTCAAAGGTCATTCATACCAATTACGTGTTCCCGCCTTAATTCAATTAAGTGACGGGCAAGCTTATATTAGCAGGATTTTATAATGGATATTTCAACAATAAAACATGTTTAAAAACATTGTTACTGAAAACAAATGCGATAACGTGTTTAGAATTACCTATTTAATGCTTTAATTTTACAATATGCAAACATTTTAAGCCGAAATTAATGTTTTATTTCATACCCCAGCCAACTCCGTTTTCGCTTCTTGGAGACGGGTTTGGATGGGGTATGAAAGTTAATACTCGGACCACGTAATGGCAAAACGAATTTGTTTATCTGTCCTTCTTCCATTTTTGTAAATATTGTCACCCTATGCATCCCTATGGAGTATTCTGTTTTGCAAATGTGCTTCCCTTATAGAGATCCCTCAACTCAAATGGTGCCGTTGTGAAATACATTATGTCCATATATATTGTTTTAAAAGCACATCTTAAGTGTATTTACTTAAATGAATAATCATATTTGTATTTGTTAAATTAATACATTCTCTAAATTTCAGTTGCTTTGTCTGTTTATGTAGTTTTTTGGAATGCACTTAATGTGAACGATATTCACTTCGATGTTGTGGAGGATCTAGAGAAAAATTGTCTTTACGGCCTTTGGACTTGGGCAAAAGTATACGGGTTTATCGACAATAGTATTTAATTATCCGAATAGCCACGTTTTTAATGGTGTTTCACGTCATTTTTAGCAAATGCAAGGCCATACATGACGTTCGATTCTTTTGTGGTTGAGGCAGACCACCTACTTATTCCTGGGTAGAACCAGTACTGTATACCTCCCGCCATCCGTAGATCACTCACCTTTTCACTCACAAGTTCGGTGCAGGATAGGGCATACAAGTTATACTCATTCATATTTATTACAAGCTGAGCAATTAACAGAATGTATACTCTGCTTTGCACCGTTAACGGTCAAACACATCTTGCTGGAATGTGTAAACCTTGATCCTATGCCTCAAAGGTACTACAATGTTAATACTATGAAAGAGTTATTTGATACTATAGATTTTAGTCTTGTTTTAGATTTCCTAAAAGAAATGAGACTGTATAAATCATTATAATGTGTTCTTATATATATTTACTTGTTTATATACCCGTTGACGGCATTTGTTGATTTACATATAGAGTTTATATTACTACCATATCATTCCTTATTTTTTAATAGTTTTATCTTTATATAGTTACATTGATTTTTAATTACTACTTAATTCCTTCATCTTTCGTCGGTTTTTGCGCACAAAATGACCTATTTATGTGCCGACGTGCCGTAAAACACCATTCATTCATTCATTCATTCATTCATTCATTCATTCATTCATTCATTCATTCATTTATTCACTCACAATTTGAACTCCCAGTGGGATTCGAACCCGTAGCGACGTGAGGCGAGAGAGTTTACAACGCAACGTTGCTAACACATCAACCACGGAGACGCCGAATAGCCATGATGCAGTTGTATAATACTAATACATTCTTAATGTTTTACAGAGTTTTCAATGTGAGGTGGGGTGGGGTTGGGGGCTGGACCTTGTTTCATTTCGCTTCCATTTCCTTCAGTGATCTGCTCGCTGCAAAATTCATTTATGTGCACATTTTGGTATTTTTCGAAGTGAATAATTATACAAAAAAAATAAAAGGAAATCATATGGCAATATAAGACAATACAAAGTAAATTGTCGTAAACCAAAGTCGCGGATAACATCACTACAAAGACTTATCATGTGCATTTCCTATTTTTATTTTCGGAGATGAAACAATTTAAAACAGCGTAAAATGGTAGTAGCTGTCGAATATTAAGCCGACATACTTATTTATTGTGTACAGTACGCGTTATTGTGTACAGTACGCGTAAAGGACAGCCTACGACTGAATAATTTCCCCAATTACCATAGATTCAGACTCGAGTACATCTTTTCGGGTTATCAATATCCATCTTTCTGGCATAGGATGGACATATGAGGCATTGTGATTTCAATTTATTATATTAAATAACACGCATGCCGTCATTATAACCCATTACGTGGTCCGAGTATTAACTTCCATACCCCATCCAATCTCTTCTCCAAGAAGCGAAAACGGTGTTGGCTGGGGTATGAAATAAAACCTTAATTTAGGCTTTAAAAGTTCTCAGATTGTAAAATTAAAACATTTAATACGTAATTTTAAACGGGTTATCGCATTTGTTCAGTAAAATATGTTTTCAAACGTGTTTTATTGTCGAAACATCTGTTATAAAATCTTGCTAATATAAGCTTTCCCGTCCCTTAATGGAATTAAGGCGGGACCATGTAATGGTCATTATGACGCTCCCTCTGGATGGTGTTGTCTATCACGGAGACGATGTTCAAATGGAGAGCTAAGTATCAAGTAATTGGTGTTTAATGAGTTTCGGAGAAAATAGTTCCATTGGCTCTCCAGTTGTATATTGCCAATGTGGTCCTATATACTTGAATATATACTGAAGCGAAAAAGAAACGCAACTCGGGAATTTCCGCTATATATTGTATATACCGCACACTTAGTTCCACATAATATTTAAAAGAAATCCCAAAATGTTTTTCAAAAACAAAAGTTGCAGTTACTTAGAGATAGAAGAAATTGGATGTTGTAGACGTTGAAATCACAGTACATTTGTAACAAGATATTCATAAATGTTAAAGTTCCCCTTTGAAAAATGTTATGTGTTATTTTAGACTTTGTTTCCGAAAGAAAAGGTCTTATGTAGCCATGTACCGTTCGATTAACAGCAGCATGTTGTACATTCAATATATAGCGGAAATTCCCGAGTTGCGTCTCTCTTTCGCTTCAGTATATGTATTTGTATACGTTATCTTCGCCGTCAGTATTCAGTTAAATTGACTTTTGAATGACAGTGTGTGTTTTATAATCGAAAGTTGTGCTTTGCTCTTTCATGATGAGCTCTACACGAACTGATTGGATGTAAGAATGAACATCAAATACAAGGGCGGAGAAAGTAATGTTATGTGCCAATGTAATCCAATGAAATCAGTCCGCTGTAATCAAGTGCGTTGTGTCTGTATGAATACGAAATCGTACGACCTCCGCATAAGTGCTTTGCCAAAATGGCACGCGCAATGAGAGGTGACACCACACAACCGCGCATTTGATTGACAGCTAGCGAAGCAAGCCTACTGGACTGGCATGTATTGTGTTTTCGTTCCCTTACACCGATATATCGAAAGAATGAAAACTAACTTTACTATTACTAACTGATCCTTTGGGTTCATCAAGCCCGATCTTTGTTGCTTTGAAGTAGAATATCGCTTAAACCGGTGCTAGGAGGCTAGGAGGCGTAAAAGGTGTTGCACTCGACATTACCTGTCATGAACAGACTCAACAAAACCATATCTGCTACTTTTATCTCTTGTTTGTGTTTGTTGCTTCCAAGGGATCCACTTTTCAGTATGTATTGACATTCACAATAGCGTTTGTTTAGTGCTGGTGGCGGCCGATAAAGGTCGCCCCGAATACAAGTCAATAGTTGTATTACTTACTGGTCCTTTGGGATCATCAAGCCTGATCTTTGTGTACTTCAACATTACCTCTCATGAACAGACTCAATAAAATCGAGTCTGCTACTTTTATCTCTTGCTTGTGTTTGTTGCTTCCAAGGGACCCCCTTTTCAGTATTAATCAACCACTGTACATACCATATAAGTATACTAATATGTTGGGACAATGAGCCTGTTAAATATAATGGATGACTAAATGTTTAGCGAATACTTATCTATTGACGTCCACTGCTTTTATTAAGGTGACAAAATCATTTGATGATTATGGTGTTGTTCTTTTCCTCAGATATTCTCGTGGGTGTTGTAAACGTTCTAGGGGATGGCATACAGAGCGCCATAGACGGCGATTGGTACGGCGGTGATATAGTGTGCAGACTTTGGAGGTTCTCCAAGGTAGTGGTTATTATGGCATCAAATAATCTTTTGATCGGTATGAGCATCGACAGGTTCCTGGCAGTAAAGTCACCAATGATTTTTGTGAAGAATGGTAAGTTTTTGAATTGTAACATGGCAACGTTATCTCCGTGTGTGGATATTATCAAATAAAACATCTATGTTCTACTCTATATAAATTCACCAATTATTTTTGTAAAGAATTGTAAGATTTTGAATCATACTACGGCTTCGATTTTTATATTCATATATACATAATCACTTCTGTGTTATACTTATATTGCCTATTTAATGCTGCTTTGTTCTGTCCCGTTTTATTGGGATGAATTTAGGGTAAGAGTAAGGATTGGTGCACCTTGGAATCTGGTTTACCAGAAACCCGCCAGAAACATATTTTGTCACTGACAGTTCCATGTTTCCAGTTTCGTGTTTGTCAAGGTCATCTCGTCCGTCGGATGGGGACCTAAACCTGGCGTTCCCGTATATCGGTCTATCCTCCGAGCACGTTAAAGAACCATAGGAATCTATTCGATAATAAGAGTAGGGCACGGTTCCCGGATTCCTATGTATCATTCACCTCTCTCTTGGGCGGCTCTAAATAGTTGATGAGCCGTTAAACAACATTCAATTCAATAGTCAAGGTCAAGTGATTAGATAAAAGTGTCAACATAATGTATTAAACGTTTCATGGGAATACTTAGTTGAGATATATGTTATTGATTGTATATGCAGCTTCAGTAGTATTACAAATATTACTGGCACGTAATCCTTAATTTATTATCAGGGAATATGTTAGGTCGAACCCTTGTTATTGGTGCCTGGATACTTAGCGTTATGCTGGCAGTGTTTTTCTTACCGTTCGCGGAAGGTGTCAACGGAGATGGAAATCAGATGGGATACTGCAATATTAATCTGCCTAGCACTTGGTGGAAGGTATGAGAGAACATTTTCAAATTGTTAAAATAAGAAACATGGTCCTATATAAATCACAGCACCAAACGCAATGTCACCGTAAATCTCTAACAATAAAGTCCACATCCACAGAAATTAGGAAAAGATACACTTATATAAGCCGCATTTATAATTGTAGTCTAATACGTTAGTTTCATACGTTCGATAATTTGATATAAACTGCTTTAATCTGTTTTAATATTCAGCTGAAGATGTACATACCATAATAGAGATTTAAATATGTTATCGTTTTACGTTACGTTGACATTCATTCAATACTATTCGATATGAAACTCATTTCATACATATATGTTGTCATTTTCCAGCTCTACTTGACAACAAACTCGTTTTCTACATACGTGTTGACGTTTATTCAGACATAACAAACTCGTCTGCGTCATACATGTTGAGCTTTTCATTTTTATCCCTACTCGATAACAAACTGATCTGCTACTATATACATGTACATATTACATTCATGAGAGAGTGGTAGTAAGAAGGGTGGACATCCCTGCTATCACCTTCTCATGAATGTGATATTTATTTTATTATGCCGAAATCCTGCTCGGGTCAAAATAAGATTCATTAGTACAGATTAGACTACTTATCTTCAAAACATGACTGCTAGTTGAATAAAATCGTTAAAGCACTTTTAACGTTTTTACTGTCACCCTGCGATTTACTTTCACAATCCAATATCACCCTTGCGTCAGATAGTAAGAAATTTCACAATGTTTTCTATGGCGATTCAGCACGGGCGTTTTATATGAGGTATAATAAATACATTAAATGATTTATCATGCAGATATAAACTTTTGTGCCTAATAAAGGGGTGATAATAAAGCAAAATCAATGCGGAATCCCTCGGTGTTCATTGTACGTAACGTTATCTGACGTAACGTGACGTAATGTTATCCGACGTCATCAAACAAGAAAACAACATGGCGGCGTCCTCGACAAACGTAATATACTACGAAATAGGTAAAACAAGCAAAGTTTTACGCTAGCGTAAAACATGTGCCGATAGAAAATAGCATTATATCTGGGTAGGAACTGGGAACAAAGTTTAACATAATAATAGTTCAAGTCACGTGTGTTAAAACAATATTGAAAAAAAAACATGTTGTCACGCAGACGTAAACATCCCACGACCGTTTTTTTCTTACGCGAAAACGAAGAATGATAAGGCTCTAAACGAAGAATGGCTCGGCAGCCGAGTATTTCTTCGTTTTCTAAACCTCGCCTTATAAACTTGATCTGTTGACGTTCGTTTATTTCTAATTGATAACACACTCGTCTGCTACATATATATAGACGTTCGTTTATCCCTAATTGATAACAAACTCGTTTGTTACATACATGTTGATATTCTTTCAGCCGTACTTGATAACACTATCGATGGCAACATATTTTCTACCAACTGTGGTCATAACAGGATGTTACGCGGGTATATGTATCGTTGTTTGGCGAAAATGGAAGAGAGGTTTGCAATTGTCGGAAGTAAACCGTGATCAATCACGTGGTAATTAATCTGCTATATGTAGTTTATGTGTGTGTGAATGCAGATGTTGACCTTAATTATAACAATTGACATGTAAATAGTCACTTACTATTGGAATTTACAATTAAACTTTAGATTAACCGACTTCTGAAATTTGCATAAATCGCAATATCTTGGTTAAGTTTCGGCGAATATGTAGAGATATTCCGCGTAATATGTTTCCGTTCAAAAGTATCACAAACGGTTCTATGAACGCAGTTCACACGCGCCTAACAATCAGAACTTTCAGTCTTGCCGATACAAGTTGATTGAATATTAGGCAGCGACATTATTTAATCCTATAGTAGTGTTGATAATTGTGTTACTTGTAATAATTTCCAGTAATAATAAACGATGCTTTATTTAATAACGGTAACTCCATCAATTACACTTCTGCTTCTCCCTTGAGGTCGTCAAACCATATTATCTACCGAATCTGCCGCTGAATCTTATTTAATTGTGTCCAGTCATGTTCTGATATTCCTGTCCATCTTATTTTATTACTTTACGACGGACGCAACATTATTGTCATCCGCCTTAATAATTCAATCAAAGTAATTCCGCAGCGAGTCAGCAAATTGTGACTCTTTACCTATTTTTTAAATTTAATGTTTTTTTTTCTAATATGAGGATTAACTTGGGGTGGAGGGGCAGGGATTGGCGGAGGAGGGATCTAGGTTTCCGACTTAAAATTGATAAACTATAATTTTATTATCAACAGGATTAAGGACCTAAACATAATTAATGAGTCTCAAAATGACCCCTTATTCATTCTGCACAGTACTATGTGCTATCCTCGGTTACATACTTGTGTTAAGTTAAGCATTTTATGCCCGAGGGTGAATTCAAACAACCCTGTGCTACATGAAACACCATATTTTGATAAAATTAATATGACACTTTTATGATGAATTGGAAAATGTGTTACAGTATAGAATACTTCGGAAAATAACCTAATGTTCCCCCATTAAACGCTATATTAATTTATTATAGTTGCCTTAACGTGTAAGATGACATAATATGATCATAATTGTTATTGTTTCATTTGTTCACACACAACACAACCAAGAGAATGAAGAAGCAGACTCATTTTATTAAGTCTGTTCATGAGAGGTAAAATAGGAAGCAACATCTCTCAAGCCCCTAACATCGGCTTAAGTGTTATTCTACCTCAAAGCCACCTATATTTGGCTCGTTGATCCCAAAGAACCAGTGAAAAGAATACTGATTCGTAGCACGGGCTGAATTACATCTCATTCGTTAAGAGTGAGGTTTGGTGCACCCAACAACCTAGTTTAAACTCCAGGTGCAATTAGCCACTGTTCCAAGGCGATACCCCTCCTGTCAAACCTTTTATGTTTCCGGAGTAGCATACATTGCTTCCATTTTTCCTTGTATTTGTTTTTTGTTGTGTGTGTATGTTTTTGGATGACTGTCTGTGAATGTTGCACTGCCTGTTTTCTGTTTGACTTTTATACCTACGTTTTCTTGTACTTTTCTAACTAATGGATTACATGTTGGCTTTTTTCAACTAACAATTTCGGTACTCTCTAAATGAACTGAATGAAGCTAGTTTTAACTTCTAAAATAATTAATTGGTCCTTTTTTAGTCAGTTATTTACTTTATTTTCTTATTTTTCAGAAAAATTACGCGGTGATAAAAAGAATGCGGGACTTCTACCAAGAGCAAAGGTGAAAAGCATCAAACTGACGTTAGTCGTTTGTCTTGGTATGTATAAACAATACTTGTATAGAGAAAGAAACATGTGTCAGTGGGATATTTCTTTAACCTAGTTCGTAACAGTGACTGATCTCTAGAACGTTTGTCGACGGCATGATTTTAAAGATCCCATACTATCAAATCGGATGGAGCTAGCCAAAATTAAGAGAGTTGTCTTGCCCTTGCTTTTTAACTAATGATTTCATCTCAGAATTGTTAAAAATGTTTGAAAAGGCAAACTTTATTAAATGTAAAAACACATGCCATTTTCGATAAATGTTCATACATTTTGTATCATGATTGTGTGTATTCAATACTTGGACCCTATATTGAATTAGGATAGTATTCTGTCTAAACCAGTTTTTAAATGCGTACATTGTGCACATTTTCTAACTGTTCCAAACGGTGTTCTAAACTATTCCTTTCATTCCGCACATGTTCGGAGTACTCCGGACAAAGGAATTAGACCACAAAGCACGTGCATGACACACGAAAAGGCAACACACGCTACTGTAACAATGACACTGTTATTGTATTGAAGCAATCGTGTAAAACAGATCGTATTAAGTAAATAACTGAATTGTTCTCCGATTTGCGCCTTTAGATTCCCGTTTACCAAAGTGATACTGAAATTACCGGAAATTACGATTGTATACGATTTATCACGCATATGGTTACTGTATGGTTTTAACTGTATGGTTTTAATTACTACCATGCGTCCACCCTTTATTCGTGATTGATTACTGGTTATATAATGTTTATTTGTAAATGAAATAAGCACGTTTGACCATTCATTTTCTTGATTAGACAATTTAAAATTCAATGGCATAGATTTAATTCTAGTTTCAGAAAAGAAAATATTTTGTACCATTTATGAATAGATACCCCTTTCTCTATACTGGCTGTGTACCAGATGTCGTTATATTTTTGAAGTTTCTCTAATATAAGAATTGAACGAATTCGACGGCGCGGCCGTCGTAAAATAGCCACGTTTTATTCACACAGGTCACTCCGACCCCCCCCCCCCCCCGCCCCCACCCCTACGCCCACCTGTATGACCTAAATAAATAATAAATTGCCTTTATTCTGAACATTGTTTCTTATTTAGTGCATCAAATGAATAATTGGCCTTTATTTTACAAACACCGACTGATCGTCTGTCAAATGCGTCATAATCAAAATTTAGGACAAGCGCGTATTAATACGTAAACAATCTAAGGATTTACTTAGGAGAATATTTGTTAATTAAACAGTAAGGGAACACACAAGGACAATATTTGTAAATTACACATAAATTCTGTCAGTGATCACATAATATCGAATTTATTAAAGGCATGCATGAGAGACTACTTCTTCTAGCGTAGTGTTGCATAGTGTTGAATTGTGCTGTTAGGTTTGTCATATTCCTAGCATTCCATTGAAAAAACCCATTATACCTCTGACGGTGCTTAAGCACCGCCAAAAATTACAGTGTAATTGAATTTTTAGTGTATTTGACCTTTTGAACCCCCTGAGGGACCCTGGGTGCAGGGCCATCATCATCATGTTTCATTTGAGACATCATTACAAAAAAAATCCAAAAAAATGACCCCAAATCCCGCCCATCCCACCCACCCTGGGCCCCAGGGCAGACGTTCGAGTTTGCGAAATATAAAATTCGTTTGATATGTTGCTTATCTTTTATAGACGATTACATATACCAAGTTATGTGCAAAAACATGAAAAAATGACAGTGTAATTGAATTTTTAGTTTATTTGACCTTTTGACCCCTCCTGAGGGCCCCTGGGCTCGGCGCCAAAAATAATAGTGCTCTTGCACGCCGTCATCATATGGTGATATAATACCCTAAGTTTGGTTGAATTCCGTTCAGCGGTTTAGGAGGAAATGTGGTAACGGACGGACGGACAGACGGACAAACGGAGGCGATTTTTATATACTCTGTTTTTTTTTTCAAAAACGTGGGTATAAATATCTAAATAAAACAAAGGTTTCTCATATATAATTTCATCAGTATAGAAGCTTACCCAATTGCCGTAAAAATATGTGCTTACATCGTTTCTATTCGCGGTAAGAAGTGTCACGTGACCATTACTCCAACATATGATTTGGGCCCGTCTTCTGTGATAGATGTTGTAGTTATCGTCATCGTCAAATTAATACCTTATATCCCGTTTTGGATTATGAAAACGTGTGTTGTTATTAATTAAAACATTAATATACCAACTGCATTTGAAAACAAAAATCTTTGGAAAAAAACAGATGTAGATCTGTCATCAATTTAATATGATTTTTGCAACTGTGCCATCGGATGTAATTTACTTGACTTCGACATTCATAATTTAAGGGGAAACAACTGTCTACAAATTCAAATTGAATGGTATGTACTCGTTGTCTCCCCTTGCTATTTTTTCATTATTTTTGACATGAAAATGGTTCGAAGTAACGGGTCAGCTATTTTAAAATGGAATTTCCATGCACATGCTCATTATCGGGTGGTTCTCCTGGTTGTGTTTCTTATAACAGTATTGATATATACTGAAAGGAAAAAGAAACGCATATTCAAAAAATTGCCTATTCTACACTATTATATACACCTAATTCCACGCAATATTCCGAATATATATCAACGTGTTTTGTACAAAAATGGGCTTCAACTAATTACAGAAAGAAAAACTCTGTCATGTAGTAGACCTTTTAATCAAAGTATTCTTTGTTACATGAAGTTCATAAATGTTGAAGTTTCGCTTGAAAAAGTCAAGCCATTTCATTATTGTGTTTAATGTTTAGAGATTGCAACATTTAATGCCTAAGTTTGCTCAACTGCTTCAGCCAAATGTGCATTCTGTCGGAAATGAAACTTTAAAGGGGTAACCATTGGTGTGTTCGATGCTGTTTAAACCTTCTTTCCGAAAGGACAGGCCTAATATGGCCCTGTACCATTTGATGAGCAGTAGCATGTTAAACATACAATGTATAGCGGAAATACCCAATATGCGTTTCTTTTTCCTTTCAGTATAGGTAAACCGGTTTATTTGGAACTATTTGTTAATGATTTGTGTGTTCGTCAATGTGAAACTTGTTTTGACCTGTCACGTAATTAATATAATGTATTATTCTATACCTAATTTATACGTCCAATCGTAGACGCTCATTCGAATCACGTGACCGTACAATATATTCCCGTATCGGGACGCACGCGCGTACAAAATAACCCGTATTCTTTTCGTATTGTACGATTCACAGGTCCCATGTTAAACCTATGATAAAGACCGAAGCGCGTGAAAAGGTTCCGAATGAAAGTCTGAATCGACAGGCGCTCTAGATAAAGCGTTACGATAAAGCTCCTGAGGTATAGAATAAAAAGATCATTTAACAGTGTTCTGTACAATACGGAATATATTTGGACTCGTACACAGCTTGGAAAATCATATTGGACTCGCCTAGCGGCTCGTCCAATATGATTTTCCAAGCTGTGTACTCGTCCAAATATATATCCGTATTGTACAGAACACTGTTAAATAACCTATAAATATAAATTTAGATAACGAGAAACATTTGTCATGCATACAGAATATCTTCTGTTCTGTGAACATCTCTAAAACATTTGTTTTCTCTCCAATCGTCTGATATGAGGATGGAAAATAATCACAATATCAAGCGTTTTATTGATAATGACAACATCTGGTAAATGACGATATCTGGTACACAACAAGTATATCACGCACGTATAATATTAAATATTATATAACACTCCCGGATAATCTTAAATAGTATATATCACACCCGTATACTATTAAACAATAGACGTATATATCACACCTGTAAATCATATGCCCTACATGTATAACGTTTATAAAAGTTGCATTCATATTTCATTATCTTATCTGCTCTATCTCTTTGCAGCGTTTTTCTTCTGCTGGACGCCATATTTCGTATTTCAACTACTCGACGTGTATGGTATTAACACTATAGAAAGACGGTTATACATGGTATTAGGCATGCTATACCCGTTAAACAGTGCCTGTAACCCGATAATATTCATATTGTTCAACTTAAAAATGATCCGACCACGAAACAATACACGTCTTAAGTATCCAACCTATGACGGAACGACTCAGATGTCGTCTGCTTGACTATCGTCCAGTTGGAACGCTGGGCTTACACGAATCCCCCGAAGACACATCTTCAGTCTTGGACAAACGCTTCATCATCTGCAATAGTGTTGTTTTGACAACAATACGATGTTAAACAAAATCATGTGATAACCATCAAAGCTAAAAAGCTTCATAATTGTAACCTGCATAGAAATCTTGCTAAAATCAGATTGCCGTTGCTTGAGACAATTACTCCGGCATCGTATCGAGGGGTCAGCGCAAAACTATTGTAACTATATATGAATAAAGAAGGAGATACAATAGTTTTGCACTGAACGCTCGGTATATGGTATTGTTTTAATTGTATGTGTACTTATTAGAAACGTGCTTGCTATCAAAAGATAAAGGTTACACAAGTTCATCCCCAACGTCTGTGTTTAAACCAGAAATGTACTGACAGCACACGCACGTGTTTAATTATTACGCTGTATCAACAAATAATAATTATATTTAGCATAGCAGAAAAAGGAAATGCTGAATGACATTGTTTTGAATAATGAGTGTTTGACATTTCTAATGATAACCAGTACAACTGAAACACTTTCTTATTAAAAATGTATTTGTGCTACAGAGGTCATGTCATCCTAAGGAAATAATGGGCCAAACAGGCTTTAGTTAATGGAGGAGTTCGGGTTACGAGCAAAACTCTACTGACGGAGTAACGAATTAATAACAGTATCTGCTCTGTCTTCAAAAATCGTGGATACAATAAAAAACACCATTTTGTTATTGCAACACCTTTCTGCTATGTTGTAGTCAATTTCATTGTCCGAATATTACAGACGCACATTGTTATGGCAAACTGTATACACTGTAATTGAAAACAGGAACTATTTGTATACGTTTATCGATCTGCAATGCACAATGGTCACGCAGTAAGGTGTTATTGTCTAAGTATATATTATTCTTTTCTTATTTCTCGAATTTAACTTATTGTATTTCTAAAATTAGAATATTAACTTATCTTAACACAAACTACAAGATGACCGTAAGAATTGTCTCTCTAGGTTAATAATATTTGTGCACAGTCTGTCTTGGTTCATAATATGATTGCACAGTCTGTCTTGGTTAAGAATATGTTTAAACAGTCTGTCTTGGTTAATAATATTTGTGCACAGTCTGTCTTGGTTAATAATATTTGTGCACATTATGTCTTGGTTAATAATATGTTTGCACAGTCTGTCTCGGTTAATACAATTTGTGTACAGTCTGTCTTGGTTAATAATATGTTTGCATAGTCTGCCTTGGTTAATAATATGTGTGCACAGTCTGTCGTGGTTAATAATATGTTTGCACAGTCTGTCTTGGTTAATAATATGTTTGTACAGTCTGTCATGGTTAATAATATGTTTGCACAGTCTGTCTTGGTTAATACTATTTGTGTACAGTCTGTCTTGGTTAATAATATATTTGCACAGTCTGCCTTTGTTAATAATATGTGTGCACAGTCTGTCTTGGTTAATAATATTTCTGCACAGTCTGTCTTGGTTAATAATATGTTTGCACAGTCTGCCTGGGTTAATAATATGTGTGCACAGTCTGTCTTGGTTAATAATATGTTTGAACAGTCTGCCTTGGTTAATAATATGTTTGCACAGTCTGCCTTGGTTAATAATATGTGTGCACAGTCTGTCTTGGTTAATAATATGTCTGCACAGTCTGATTTGGTAAATAATATGTTTGCACAGTCTGTCTTGCTTAATAATATGTTCGCACAGTCTGTCTTGGTTAATAATATGTTTTCACAGTCTGCCTTGGTTAATAATATGTTTGCACAGTCTGTCTTGGTTAATAATATGTCTGCACAGTCTGTCTTGCTTAATAATATGTTCGCACAGTCTGTCTTGGTTAATAATATGTTTGCACAGTCTGTCTTGGTTAATAATATGTTTGCACAGTCCTCCCTCCATCATGTTAAAAACACCATGTAGTAGCATACATCTATACTACATCGTATACTTATTTTATATTAAAACATAATTAAATTTAAGTGATAGCTTTAAAATGGGCACGTTATATATAATGTGCCGAGACAAAAACTTGCTCTCTAAATGAAAATCAATTTATCAACCACTATGTGTTTAAAGTCGTCTTTGCTTAAAAGCTGCGTGTAACTGTTGCTCACTAACATTTAGATGGTTATATTTCCTGGCATTTCTTTGTTTCACATTGTCTTGATGTTTTGAATTTTCTGTAACCTCTGCTTGCTTTAGAGCATCTAGATTTAATTGAATTGTCTTACTTGTTTGAACCTATTTCTTCTCACTCAAAATATTTATTTCGGACTCGGACACATTTTGCTTTATTAATAATCGCCAAAGCCTAATCCATCACCTGGGGTAAACAATATTGTATACAGCGATTTAACATCAATTTTTTATATTTTAACAACAACATTAAAGTGTATTTGTTTGTCAATTTCTGTGGATGTGAACTTCATTGTTAGAGATTTCCTATTGACGAGTTGTACTTTTATTTACACTGTTTTGTCAATTTGGGCGTTGAAGACAGGATAATAGCAAGGTTGTGTTCACATAAAATCGATTTAAGCTAACCAGTAGGCTTTATTGCATATGACCGTTCCATTTGTCACAGTTTTACAAAGACCAATTAAAACAAAATTCTTCTCTGAAACTGTTAGAGCTAGATGGGTCTAATATGTATTATGTAACATAAGCTAATTGTCATCATCCAAATGTATTCACGGTCATGAGGTCAGCGCTTCAGGGTTATTTGGTTCACTTGTTCCCTTGTTTTGTCTGCTCTTGCGTGACAGTTCTAAATCCGCTTCATTCTATATAATTTATGAAACATGTATTTAATAAATTATTGCTTTAGTAAGTTTTTCTAGGTGCTTCTGATTTTTAATTTGATGACCAAAAGTGCCATAAATATTAATCTTGGAAAGAACGAAACATGCCGCGTTTATGGTTTGCATGAGATGAGAAGCAACAATGATACTATATATTTATTAGTATATGACAATTTTCATATCTGGTGCGCCCCCATAATAGCTCCAGACTCCTATATCTGCCCGAAATATTTAGCTCGAGGGATGATATAGATTGATGGCGGATATGGTAACAAATATGAAATTTGCCATATCATCAACTTGTTATCACGTATTTTCTAAAGCTTTGATAGATTTCATTAGTTTCACAAAATGATGCTATTCCATATATAACAAAAACATCATCAACAACAACAACAACAACACAAAAAATACACACACCTGCTTCATGTACTGCTAACATGCTACATGACCGATTATCTCAGGTATATAAACAGAGGTCCGAGTAAAGTATTTTCTTTCAAAAGCATTGTTATATTGAACAATATCTTACTTTTATGAAGAAGAAAACAACAAATTAATAAGTTAGCTGTGCTAAATACAACACCTGTTGACGTTTTATTGTTTTAGAGCAAAACTAAAACAAAAACACAACTAATGAAAAATAATTTCTATGTTTTATTTTGTTGACTTCATACACAACCTGTATTGGGAGGGCCTCATCATCTGATGCAAAATTATATAACACCATTTTCCTGTACCATTGAATGTCTAACAGTGATTTGCAGTTACCTATACACATTTTCTCTCCCTTAAATACAATAATAAATACTGATAAAGGTGATCCTTTGGGAGCAAAAAACACAATTAAGAGAATAAAGCAGCAGACTCGGTTTTAATAATTTCGAAATAGGTCCTTGAGTGTTACCAAAAGGTAACAACTGCACTAAAGGTAACAACTGTACTAAAGGTAACAACTTTACTCAAGGAAACAACTGCACTAAAGATAACAACTTCACTAAAGGTAACAACTTCACTTAAGGTAACAACTGCATTAAAGGTGACAACTGCACTAAAGGTAACAACATAACTTAAGGTAACAACTGCACTAAATGTAACACTATGCACTAAAGGAAACAACTGCATTAAAGGTAACTAAAGGTAACAACCTACAGCCAAGGTAACAAAAAAGGTCTGCACTAAAGATAATAACTGCTGCACTAAAAGTAACACAACTTTTGACGCGCACTATAGGTAACACTCCTATGCCCTAAAGGTAAAAACACATTCTTGGTGCTATTCTTATTAAAAAAGGTTGATAAACTAAAACAAATAACAAATGAACACTTTTCATTTGATCCTTTTCAAACTTAATTAGAGTGTTTATATCAATGACAGCTTGAACAAGGTCAATAATCAGCCAAATATGAGCCGAAACTGCAGAGTTGCAGATGAGTGTTCCTTGATTGAACGAAACGTGCTAAGTTTTGTAAACACTGTTAGTCGTTTTTTTTTTATCCGATCTTTACCAAAAGTGTTTTTAATGTTAATATCGACAAGCAAGGTTTTACGCAAGCGTACAATAGCTGCCGAGAGGCACAAAGTTAACATAATAATAGATCAAGTCACGGCTGTTAAAACAATATTGAAAAAATAAATGGAGACATAAGCTCACCACGACCGTTATTTCTTACAGTCTTCCCAATTTTTACCATCAGTTCTTCCTACCAAGCACTGTGAATCAATGTGGGCGACCTCGCTTCTTTCTGTTCAAATACCTTGACATGCCTTGATTACAATTCACTCTTGTAACACGACGTGCTAGAAATACACATCAGTACTGAAGTACAATTATTCACATGTAAGGGAATTCTAATTCAAATTAAGATAGAGTTATGGCTCTCACGTTCTGCACTTACTCTCATTGCCCTCTATCATAGTGTGAAGTTTCAGTGCAGTCTCATTCAAACTTCTAAAGTTATGCTCCGGACAAGAAATATAAGTATAAAACTACAAATAACTCCAATTTAATTTAAGACATAGTTAATGTTCTTGCACTCTGCAATTCATCTCATTACCCTCTATCTGAAGTTTCATTGCATTACCGCAAGTAATTTTGAAGTTATTTTCCGGAAAATTATTCTAAGCATAACCTTACAAAGGGCAATAACTCTAATTTGAATGAAGACATAGTTACGGTTCTTTCACTCCGCACTTTCTCGCATTACCCTCTATCATAGTGTTAAGTTTTAATGCAGTCCCATGTAGTAATGCTCCGGACAAGAATTATAAGTATTATATTACAAAGGGCGTTAACTCTAATAAAGACAGAGTTACGGTTAAGGCACTTTATACTTCCTCTTATTGCTATCTATCATTGTTTAAAATGGCAATGCAGTCCCTTAAGTAGTTATAAAGTTACGCTCCGGACAATAATTCTGAGTATAACATTACAAAGGGCAGTAACTCTAGTTTGAATGAAGCCATAGTTACGAATTTCGCGCTCTGCACTTCCTCATATTGCCCTCTATCAATTTATTCAAGTTTCACTGCAGTCCCATAAGTATTTTCGAAGTTATGATCCGGACAACCATTATAAGTATAAAATAACAATAACTCCAGTTTGAATGAAGACACAGTTACGATTATTCTTGCGCTCTGCACTTTCACTCATTGCTTTCTATCATTGTGTGAAGTTTCAATGCAATCCCATAAGTAGTTTCGAAGTTATGCTCCGGACAAGAATTATAAGTATAAAATAACAAAGGACAAAAACTCTTTAAGACAGAAATACGGTTCTTGCACTTTGCACTTCCACTCATTGTTCCCTATCATTGTGTGAAGTTTCAATCCAATCTCGTAATTACTTTGAAGTTATTTTCCGGACAAGAAAGTGTGACGGACAGACAGACGAACGGACAAAGCGCCGACTATATATGCTCCCTCGAAATTTTCTGAGAGCATAAAAACATAGACATGTCAAACTAGAAACAGCAGAGTTATGGTCCTTTAGTTTTTTTAAAAACACACCCCATGATACACAAAGCACACCCCTACCCGACCCTACTCGCCCTCGCATTTCTTCGGGATATATGTTATTTCACGAAGTTAGCTTGGTCGTAGAAGAAAGTGTGGATATATATGTAAAATGGTGGTCCTGTTGTATTTTTGAGTTGCCGAAAATACCACAGGAATTTTTTAATTTTTTTAAACACACCTATCTACAAATCAGCATGAAATGCTGATTTTGCTTGTTATTTGTTGATTTTGCCCAAATATTTCATGAAATGGTGATTTTACTTGATTTATTAAAACTTTTTTAAAATGGGGGTAGTGAAGATTGCAATTTAATTTTTATTTATAAGTTATCAAAATTATAAAATGTTTATTTAATACAAAACAAATTTGTTGATTTGTTATCAAAATTACATTCAATTAACAATTTTCTGACCTTGAATACAAAGGTGGTGGATCGTACTCATACACATTACTAAAACAATTTATTACACACTTTTTAGACTTTTTTGTAATGTTGCCATTGCTTCCTTTCTTCCCTGCTCTACTAGTTCTTTTTTTTGAGCTTCACTTATTTTAGCCTTTTTTTGTTTGGTGTCTTCTTTTAAACTATAATATTTATCTAACTCATCTAAAATCATCTTAAACTCTTGATCAGATATTTGTGCATCACTCAACGCTTTTGATATTAACTGCTTTATGCTATTTAACTTAGCCTCTGCCAAAAGTTTTTATTTCATGATGTTTTTGAGCTTTTACATTAAGCTTGCGTCTGATAAAATTAACACAAACACCTGTAGCTCCACATACTATTGCTGCTATTTCTAAAGGTAACAAAACTGGAATAACAAATCCAATCCCAGCCATAATAACACCTGCAGATATCAAGGTAGTGTCAATTCCATCTGTAATATTAATACCACGTTTATATTTTTTATAAAGTGACTGACGTATATCTCGTTCTGTAATTAACTTTTTTTCAATTTCTGAAATCTTTTGTAATCTATAATTTTGTCCGTCTTCCACTGAATTTTCCACTGACAAATCAGGATATATACTTGTTGCCGTTGGTTGCTTCATTTTTTATTAATAAATAAAAAATGAAATTAATTCAATTATTAATGATGCCACCGTATTTACAGCGGTAGCAACCGGACAGGATTTTAAGCAACGTGATTTGGTTAAGTTTTCAATCTTTGTTACTTTTAAGACTTCTTATGGTAATATTAACCAGGTGGATGGGGGTAAGAGTTCCAAACAAACCTATAATTGTTGTTACGAGCACTGCGGCATAAATATAAATATAATAACAGATAATGTTGACCACTGGTAGTCTTCAAAGATATCCCATTTCCTAACACACTTGTAAACATAATCCCATACTTCCTCTAGCGCTACAGGTTCATACTCTACTGGTATTGGTATATATTCTTCTGTCTCCGATTCCATGTCTGGTTCTTGTTCTTCTTTTTTTTTCATTATATAGTTATAACATTATATTTTTTATAAAAAAAAAATAGTCCAAAGACTAAATTTTTAATATTGAATTATTAAACACATCTTTTAAGGGCAAGCTCTCAATACCCAGTACACTAATTATCATACTGTTATACAATTTTGTATATAATATATTTTTTGTTGATACAAAAATCAAGCCAGCTCGTAGAATTAAATTAAATTAATTCAATTAATAATGATGCCACCGTATTTACAGCTGTAGCGTTGGCAATCTTGCATACAAAGTTAACAAGAGAACCAGCACCAATTTCTAAAGGTTTATCAAAGTTATCATGATTGCGTGGAATGATGTGAGCGTTATACCATAATGTGGTTGTTCAACACCATTGACAGAAACTATTACAGATACGTCACCAACTAATCGTTCACATGCTAAACCTATTCCCATAATCCGTCCACGGCGTGTCATTACATGCCCCACATTTTTTTCTGCCACGCCGTTACCAAATGAGAGTATTCTGTTTGACACAAGTGGGCCCTTAGCTTCTGCAAATATTGTTATAATCCCATATTTAAGATTATCAACTCTATTTTTTAAATGATTAAACTGGTCAACAAAAGGCGCAATTCGCCTATATAAATTTTGAACATCATTTATCAAAGCCTCTAAGTCTTCTGTTTTTTTAGGTCTTGTTGGTCTATATATACTCATTGTTTTTT